>PNEQ01122611.1:0-18624 GCA_003012365.1 Medauroidea extradentata
TAATTTTATCTCATTACATAATCACAACACACGAAATAAAAATTCTTTTCAATTACCTTTATATTCCAAGTCCATTTACAAACATTCGTTCACGTACATGGCCAGCAAGGCTTGGAATGACCTACCGGGAGATTTAAGAAATCTTTCGCACCACACTTTCAGGGAGAAATATAAGTCCTTTCTGCTACAGAACCAGTTAAAATAAACAATGATTACAAAAGCCCATACAACTTTTTTTCTTGACATTTTTATTTTTATATATTTTTCCCCCTTATTTTTAGTTTTATATTTGTCTGTTTTACTCAAAATATTGCCATTTTAGTAATTATTTGTTCAATGTAATGTTACAATTATACTTTAAAACCTTGTAATGCTTACAATCATAAGTTTAATGCAATTCTTTTGTAATAATATTGTAATAGGCTATTCATAATTAATATTTGTTCATTAGTGTGAATAGTTTCAATTACGTACCAATTGTAAACCAGCCTGAGGCTGAATTTGTACGTTATAAAATAAAATAAAATAAAATAAAAAATAATATATTCAGTCGAAAACCATTGAGTAAAACTCGTCACATGACGTTAAACCTACCTAACCCCAGTAGGTTACTTAATAAAACCGCGTATATCATGCCTTGCCTACAGACTACAAAGTAATCCTGGCGTTAAATGTAATGGCGGCCGCTTATTGGCTGCCCAAGGCTGTTGATATCAGCCCCGTGTCGGTTCAGCTCCTGTTTGTTATAGCAAGTTTCCTATTGGACTGGCTGCCGGTTAGTTGGACAGCCACACTATGCTGATTGGCGGTAGGCGTTTTCACCATGTTGCTTGCCTGTGGAGCCATTGACTGGCGTGTATGACTGACGTTCCCGTCCTACAGGCTATTTCTCCTCTACACTCCTAAATATTCTGTGCGTAGGCTCTAGCGCGTCTCCTCGACGCCTAGTAGGCCGCCAACGCTGGTCAGGACTAGGGGACAGTGGGTCACTGCCCGTACGAGCCCGGTCAACGTCCTCGCCACATATGCCCTCGCGTCCATTACCATTCAGAGACAGAGGAGGTCCCCACCAGTCACTCTGGTGAATTTCTTCTCAGAGAAGTTTGTTTGGACAATTACGGCTTTCAGAGTCCTCCACCGTCACCCCCAGCTACGTGTCGTCTGATCCGGTGATGTTCCTGTTGGATCTACTATAGAACTGTGAAGGCAGAACAGCGTTTATGAAAAGTACACTGTGCAACTGTAGTCTATAATAATATTCCGTACTTCCTCAGATTGTCGTTTTACTACCTTGTGTAGCGTGTTAATGCCCAGAGTCAGCCCGAAGGGCAAGGAGACAAATCGATCTATTCTTAGAGACACTGTAAAATCGCGAAAATGTTTAGCATAGTCTCCAATAAACTGCAGTATTTTAACCGTGACATGTGTGAACAGTTTTGGGACAAATCACACACGCTGTGTTCAAGCTGTACAGTTCAAACTGGGTTTGTTGAAGAAAGAAACAATGCTTCAAGTAAACGATAGCCAATATAGATACAAAACATTCAGTGTTATATACAGCATGCTGGAGCCTAGCAAACAGTCAACTATTCCCGCGATTTTCCGGTGTCTCTATCTATACTATCACAATAAAGGAATAATAATTCGACGCGCTTGATAAAATTAAGGAATTATAGACTGAATTCAAAGGTCTCAAGTGTGACTATGGAGGCGCTGATTAGGTTAATGTGACATCCATCGTTGTCATATCAATAAACGTACACATACTGTAAATTAATTAAGAAGATATAGGCCCTAATACACATGCTTTAGGGAGTTTTTTTTACAGTGTACAGCGTAGGGAATGCCTCGAATTCCGTTCAGTTGACAGAAAGTGTGCACTGCGCCTAGGAGAGGCAAAACGTTTTATAGTTTCCGACTGGTCCTTTTTCTATGTACGTGTGCGACTGACAACCTTATTGCCAATGCTCTGCGCACTGCACGACGACCCGGACAGGAGCCCACCTTAAGGGCATGGGCCCGAGTTTCTTCGCATTTAACGACAATTATTTTTTAAAACACAATGGGAGCCGATATCGTAAAATCGCTTCGTAACTTTGTTATGACTGTTTTAAACTGCATACTCTAATTTTGTCAAGTCAGAAGACTGCAAAATAGTTACTAATTAGTTAATTAACGAAATTTCCTTTTAATTGATAAATAAGTTCTACTCATACATTTTATCTCGAAAAATTACATTGCAAAGTAAAACCAATTTGCAAAAATGGTTAAGAAGCAATTTTACGATATCGACTCTCGCATGCGTTTTAAAAATAATTCTCTCGTAAATCGAGAAACTCGGGCTTGAAAGCGACCGTGGTGGTCGAGGGGTATGTGAGAATAATCATCAACAGATATTCAACCTAAATGAATGGAACGGAATCATTAATCATCATCGTCTTGGACCCTATTTTTTCCTCAACGTCTGATTGGAGAAACATACCTTCAGTTCCTAAAAAATTAGTTGCAAAATTTACTCGACGAAGTACCTCTGGATATCATCCAAAGATTGTGGTTTATGCACGATGGTGCTCCCGCTTACGTCAGTCTCATAGTGCGCCAGTATGTAGATGATAGATTTGGACTGATATAGATTGGTCGAGGGGATCAATTACTTGGCCTGTTCGATCATCAGATCTGATTCCATTGGATTTATTTGTCTGGGGACATTTAATACCCTTAGTGTAGACCACCCGGCCACGCCTGTATCTAATCTTCACATCCTTAACGAGCGTATCAAACATGGATTCAACGAAATACGACACACTCCAGGGATCTGCAACAGCGTACGCCCAAACATGAAACGCAGATTTACAGCATGTATTGAAGAAGGGAGAAAACCTTTTATACAATTTTCCTTACGTTCGTAAGATTACTTGTTTCAATAATAACGGAATTTTTCACAGCAAGATGTCAAATCCATTTTCGTGTTACTTTTATTTAGATTTGGGGATAGAACTTGGACAACTAATATCTCAAGTCGTGGCCATCAAAGTACACGTGTTTTGCTGCTACGAATTTACCAAAAACTATACGTAACTCTGGAGTAAGTAGCTTTCGAACTCAAGTAAAGTGCCTTTTACTTTACTTTATATTTTATTAATTTTTTTGCAAGGAACGCATCTCCGAATTTTTTTGGCACCAATAAACTAATTCTTTAGATTTGGTTTAACTTTATAATCGACTTCCGAGACAAATACCGGAAAATTAAGAAAAACTTAACGTGGATATTATTGAATTTTGGATGTTATTGTAAAAATTGTGTTCATTATTTTTATCTCCGTACTTTTGGTCCTACGACTAACAATATTCGATTATTACATTTTTAAAACACTTTTCCGGAAAACAAAATTTAAAAGTTCAAATCGTATTTCATAAATATTTGGTATGTTAATCTGCAAATTTTTGAGTGAATTTTTATGTAAAGTACTTTAACTTAGCTTTTATGACAATTAAATTTTTCTAAGATTTTCAGACCTATGTTCATCAAACTTTTTACCTTTTTCTTGTGTAAGGAACAAATCCTCAAATATTTGACACCAATAAAGTTACACCAACGCCCAGGACTTTCATTAAAATACTGTTAAATAATTTGTTTCTTGATTTTACTATTATTTCTACTAAACGTATTTATTTTCATCCTACAAACGTCATTTTAATATTTTACGTAAACATTTCACTGCAGGATAATTTAAAAATTCTTATTCAGTAATATTTCACTTCCAGCGCAATTATACTATATAAGTAAATACTTAGCCTTTACATTTATCTGACAAATTCAATAGATATTCTTTTGTCATTTAGGACCACAACACTATCCTCGGAGGCATTGTTTTAAACAATGGCGCATAACCTCGGGTATAAATACGGACGCAATAATGATTTAGGTTCACTTTTGTTGCTTCAGCGATTCCGAGAAGTTTTACAAGAGAGCTTTCCCAGACGTTTGATTGCGATTGATTGCGAGAACTTTGATTTTGCTTGATATTTACTGCGATAATTTGTATTTTGAGTTGATTGATTGCTATACTTCTGCGATCCAGTAATGAATATGTCAGAGGTGATATTACTGCTGCTGGTACCCTACCTAGGGTTCAGTAGCGGGTATCCACTCGACAGGTAAGTCTCTCATAACTTTCTATTACTTTGTAACTTTGTGCTTTATTAAGACTTAAATTTAGTTTTCGGTGTGTTCGCTCGGCAAAACATGCACGAATATAATATTACATGTTCGATTAGCGTGTTAGAAATATTTCTGAATACCAATTTTACGTGACAGACTTGGATCTTATCAAAGTAAGAATATTTTATTTTTACCCTGTCGTGATACAAACATTTCTCGTATTGGCTGAAGTTAGATACACTTGTGTTTTCTCTAACATTCTTACCTACTTGCAGTAACCTTATATGTTATGACTAGGGCCCGGTAGTTTTCGCGAAAAGATTTTTGCCCCACTTTGTTTCAGTGTCTTACGTGCACACCTGCAGCTCAACTTCATGATTATTGACAGAGTGTTTTGTGCAGAGTTATTATTAATTTGACTGCGCCAATCAGTACATGGATAACTGTGACACAACAAGTCTGTGATTTGCGGGTTTAACCTCCAGACGTTGTACGTTGAGGCATCCAATCACTGACCACAAAGCAGAGATGCAGGTGCGCACGTAAGGCACTGAAACAAAGTGCTGCAAAAATCTTTTCGCGAAAACTACCGGGCCGTAGTTATGACTCACGTGTTTAAAATGCAATATAAAAGATTTCTTTGGCTAACTTAGGTCAAAAGTTTGTTGAACCAGGAGCTGCTGAAATTGGTTAAAGTTATCATCTTTTTTTTTTCTAACTGGGTGTGTATAGACACGTCTTGTATAGGACTACTCCAAGAAAATTGGTTTCTGTGGTAATGAAAGTTAATTTTGAAGCGTATCCAAAAGTATTTTTGTAAAGTGTGCGTAGTAATTTAAATAAACTATTTAGTTTTCTGTTTAATCTATGCACGACGAATACGTATTTTCATGTAAGTGACCTGTATACAGAGACTATGTAAAACTTAAGGCCTGTATCACGGCTTATATGGCCGTGGCCTGTATACGTCACAGGACTAATACGCATAATTTGTATTACTCTTCTATAATCAACATAGAAAAACCAAATATTATCCGGGTTGTACTAGTGTATTAAACAAATATTGTACAAGGCAAGGACAATAGTGGAAAGTCATAACAAAAACACGAGACGTGTTACTTAATTCCAGTTCACGTCGACATGAGCGCTGTTCTTTCTGCAGTAGCACATTGCTCTATGGGTAGTTTTAGTATGGTTATTTATACATTGAAATGAATAATGATTTTAGGATACAGTTATGCTCTTTTAGTTATCATTTTGGTAAGTTAAAATTTTAAATATGTATAAACACATTCTAATTCTACTAGTCTAAGAGAAATTAAGTCTGTAAATGTATAACCACCATAGAAAATAGAGATAAAAAATTTGAATTTTGCTAGTGTTTCCAGTTCACGCTGTACTTTCTCACATTGTCCTTCTACGATATTTGTATTTTGTCTGATTGTTTAATCCGATTACCATGCAAAGCTGCTCAATAGGAAATTACGCAAAATTGGAAGTTGTGAAATCGATTCTAATCGTGGTTTTCAAATTTTCTGTTTTAAATGCATAGTGTAAATTTCGCTATAGAGAATATATGATGCATGGTCTAATGCCCGTGTTTATTCGATATTTTCGATGAGTTAACTAGGATGATAATGTTGCAGGGGGACAGCAGTTGTGAAGCAAGCGACCACCACTACATCTCTGACAGCCGAGGCGAACGATGCAGCCGACCATTGGTCGATGGTAAGTCAGCCAATCATTTCTTGGAACCTCATCATTAAAAAAAATTTTTTTTGAGCCAAAAAAATCCCGTCGTGTAGAAAAGTTTCATAAGAAAGAACCAAAAGCTAAGCTACTTCTCAAATCTACACATAAAATTTCAACTAGAGTACCAATGCCGAATTAGTACCCGAATTATTAATTGCGATTTTAGCAAGTACATGTTTTTACAGACTGATGAGTTTTCCTGAATTTCAGATGTATTTTATTTTACAAGAAATCACATTTTTAGTGGGTTAACTTAATTTGTATTGTTTCATTTATGTGTTGTGTTCGTGGTATAATAAAATACCAACAAAATACTAAGCTGCCTGCATTTCGTTTATTATTTATTCAAATTCAATTTAATTATAGTTTATTCACGTCTTGAAGGTTTGTTTCCAGTACATAAATCATTATGAACACGTTGTAGACAAAGAAGTTATTTCTGTAATGCTTGTGAAACTATTTGATTATAAAAAATTCACATATAAATGTTTAGACCTGGCGAATCCGTACGCCGACAACTGATACGGTAGAACATTATTAACAAATACATTATTCAAATACATTCTGAATTTGTAATGTTCTTACCAAACATTTCTTCTTCTTCTTTTTTTTTTTTTTTTTTGCGTGAAAGTATATTGCATTCACGCCCAGTCGTGTGCGATGTTAGGGCCACACTTGGTAAAGGCCAGTTCATTTGCTTCCAAATGTGTCGATTCACGCTTAACTCCTGGTGGAGATTCATCTACAATTTTGTAATGTGAGAAAAATTGCAAACGCTATTTGCCAGAGAGTTTTCTCGGGTTGTCACTCACTTTCCTATTCTCCGTCGCTATTTCACTTTCTCTCCATACTATCCTTTCGCGATCTCAAGACCTTATACTCAATCCACTCAAACTCAATTATCATAACCTACATGTGTATTATTTGTATCTAAATTTCATTGATAATTAATGTTACAGTTTTTTCAGGTTATGGGTTTACATTCTTTGGTACGATCAATTATAAATTTAAATCATAGGCGATTCATTCTATTTTTATAATATTGTTTTGGGTTATTCATGAAAGATATTTTTGAAACATCTCTCTTAAAGGAACGAGTGATTTATTTCTTAAAAATAAAAAATAATAAAAAGACCGACAGTTCGGATACTTTAGAAATGTTTTCATACTTTGTATATTTTATAATTGCCGAAGATTTAACTAACCGCTACGCAAAGCTTAAAACGTAAATCGCACACCTAAAACAACACTGCCACAACTCAAAAACCTAGTTTCGAGATAATAAAGATTGAAAATTTTAATTCGCAGCAGTAAACGCAATTGTGTATGGAAATGCTTTAAATTTTGACAAAAAGTGTATTGTTAGAAGTAGTATGAGGACAAGTAATGGTATTTTGTGACATTTGGTTGAGAGGTGATATTTGACTGATATGGCAGTTTTACCTCTCACAATATTAGACTAATGCTAAACTGTCACATCACTAACTCTGGCACTATTCCATTGATAATTTTAAAGAAATTGTGCCACAATCCAAAAGTGGCTGTATTACTTCAGCATTACACATCATGTTGGAGTGAAAAAGTGTCACAACTCCAATTGTGGCTGTATTGATTTCATATTACTTGTAAATTTTAAATTAACTGGTGCAACAATCCTGAATATGGGTGTGTTGCTTCTGACATTTTATGAAATTTAACTGAAACAGAACGACAATAATTAAAAAAAATGGCTGTAACACTTAAGCAACCTGAAATAAAACCACTTCACATTATCATTCGGCAAATGAAGTGACAAGAAATACAATGAAGACACTTAGCAAGAGATCAACTGAATGCAACAATGACAATAATCTTGCGAAAAAAAATCAATAGTATACAATGAACAACACTTTGAAATGAACACTAATACACGCTATTTTACATAGGTATAATTTTTGTTATTTTGTTACAAATAGTTCATATGATTGGCTTCTTGTATTAATGAATTTTACTAGCTTGTTTACACAAATATATTTAACGAAATTTAACTGAAACAACGCCATTATTAGAAAAAAGCTGTAACACAAGCAAACAGAAATAAAGCTACTTCAAATTATCGTTTGACAAGTATTGATGCGACATGAAAACAAATTATGACGAATAGTTACTGATCAGTTGAATTTAAACTGAGAAATATTTGCTAATAAATATCAATAACATATTACGAACAGTACATTCAAATCGACATTAACTAACTTAGTACTAATTAACACATTAGTGCATTAAGTGAATACATTCATTAAATAGGCTAATTTGACTCACTTGTTTACTGAAAGACGTATTGTAAGATAACTCTTCACATTGTTTAAGTGTACTAATTGCAATGTAAACAATTAAAACATAGCACGTTATAGACCATCAAGAATCGCCTGAAAATAAAATGTAATTACACTAATTGTTTTTGACAACTTATTTAAAGTCACATGTGCATAAAATATGTCCTCATTTCGATAGCAATTCGGCTGAATGCATTACAGATAACAAATTACTCAGAATCATCAGGAGTGACCACATTCTTCCTGACTTGAGATATTCATAACATGTGTGGTAGATCTTTGGGATTATGTTTAACTTGCACAGTTGCAGTAGATACTTTTTTTTTTTGCTTCAGATATGCCTGGACTTTCTGAGAATGCTTTCTCCATTGTAGGCATTGATCTTAATTTATTCTTGCTTTTTTTTTAGAGCCAAGTTTATTTCCAGGAAATGTTCTTGTTCGTATGAAGTTTTGTACTGTAGCCGATTGGGCAGGTCTTTTCCCACTTTAATTACTTTAATGTCGTGCCATGCAACTTTGCCGCAATCAGAATTTACTGTTAAGTTGTCACCTATATTTTGCGCAAGTTTCTTTAAATCAATGAAGTCTTCTGATGCAAGTTCATAAACTACTCAAGATTTGCCACTCTTTTTAGCATTCTGAAGTACTGTCACCCACTGCTGAGGACAGTAAACAGAACCATCCTTTAAAATCCTCTTTTTCTGTTTTTCTATTAATGAATGCATGGCATCACCTTCGCTCTGTGTGTGACCTACAATAAAGAATTTATGTATAATTGAAGGTATATCCAGTGGCACGTAGTAATATCTTTCTTCCGTGCAAAACTGCCACAAGCAAAAAAGTTGTACACATATACAGTTGCTTTAAAATGTTAAACTGCCACATCTCTAATTGTGGCACGTTACGAAACATATTCAATAGTGGAAAACCATCACATCTCTAGTTGTGGCACTAAATGAAACATATTCGTCAATGTAAAACTACCACATCTCTAGTTGTGGCAGTCTTAGATTTTTCAGCTTGCATACTTTTTCTGATTGACCATTTTCAATATAGCCATAATTCTTAATATGGCAGTTTTGTTCTATAGTCCTTTCAAAAACTAAAAAATGTAAAACTGACATATATTAAATAACAGTGTATCTGTAATATATACAGTAGTGGCAATTTTCCACTCGCTTAAGGCGACAGGGGTTGCATTCCCGTAGCTGCCAACCTTCGATTTCCCCACTTGGAAAAATATTTTATTTTGAATTTTTCTGTTAGGTTTATTCGGAGGCGCAGACTTAGCGAGGCGACGCAAAGGTAACACGCTGTAGTCGAATTTGTGAGGATCTGGGTTTAATCCCCGGGTCCAGACATCCCAAATAAGGATTCCCGCAGTTTCCCGTATTCGCTTTAGGTGTTGGTTCTCGACAAAGACCATGACTGACGCCTTCCTTAGTTCCTGTCAGTGTGTAAGGTTGTACGACACCATCTGTACTGACCTCGCTATAGACAAGACGTATTGCCCAACAAAGGGTATCTTCAGTCCTCTTGGTTGAACGGCGGACGACGTGTTTCAGTTCTTCGACATTCTTCTCATCGGCCTCGGTGTACTGGCGAGCATGGTGTTGACTTTCATCTTGGTAGGCGCCTACCTGGCTGCCTCTGTGCTGGCGTTCAGGCGTCGTGAAGCACCTGCTGAGGTACAACATACTCCTCAGCCCGCACCACGAGCGCCCTTGAAGTCGTGCCTAAGATACGTTCTACGTCCACCAGAGCCGGTCAAGCTGTACCTGGAGACCTCGGTGTAGAGGCCGCCACATGTCGCCGATCTCCGCCGTGAGTACTTATAACTGCTTCACTATGCTGGCTGTAAGTTCATTGAATGCCCAAAAATCAGGAGGTGATTTCTCATAAAATAACACGTGTACAATATGTGGGATACATTCTAGAATAGGGAGGAATGAGCTTTTGAAAATCCAATTTAAAAAAAAATGTAAGTACGATATCGGACATGACATGGAGTTAAAGGGACGGTTCACCGAAATGTTTTATTGTTTTAATAATTTTTATAGTTGTACGAAGTATTGTTTGTGTTGTAGATATACTTCGTGACTACTTCTAATGAAACATGTTTAACCTTATATAGTTTTTTATCATGGTACGTCAAAGTCCGAATATGCATGAAGTGGTTATATGCCAGAAAGAAAAACCAACTGACTGAATAACGATGTCGTAAGCCACAAGGTTTCGTATGTAAAAAAACGAAAATACTTTTGTATTTTTATAAAAATTCTGAAATTTGAAGTTAAAATTTAAATATTCAAGAAATTTTTTAATGCCAAAATATTTTATTCTTCGTTTTTATATTTGTAACCTTACAGCTTATAGCAACTTTATTAAGTGAGAATTATTTCAGTTAAGTAAATCCGATGATTTTCCTTCCTAGCATAAAACCGTTAAATGCAAATTTAGACTTTGACGTATAATTAAAAAAACTACGAAAGCTAAAATATTTTCACTACAGTAAAAAAGAGTCAGAATGAAGGTATTACAAAACAAGCAATATATCATACAAGTGTAAACATTATTAAATAAATAAATAAATGTTTGATGAATTCCCACATTAAACCACGGACTTTTTGGATAATGATAAATGTTATTGAGGTCTTCAGATTGTAAATAAATCAGCCGTACAACCCCTTGTCTTCATTTAAATAAAAGTTGCTGCCACCATCTTGTAGCAAGCAGTTGTTTTGCTGCTAATTTCTGCCGTACATTTTATGTAATTACTGTAATATAGGTCCTCATATTTAAAGTGCCTAGATTGAAATTTGATTATCTTTGATTTGAGTCAGTTTATCGACTGTCAATACATTCATTTTTTCTCTGATTACCAGACATACATCGAACGATTGGTTTAAGGTCAGTGCCTTGCGCATTTAGTTAACAAGCAGACAACATGCAGGATGTGTTATAAAATGACGTCGGTCACTGGTTTCCAAAAGTTTGATTCCGTAGTCTAACGCCCTTTATAAACGAAGTTATACTATTGTAAGAAAAATGCATGCAAGCGTTTTTGTGACAATATTGTTATGCCTGGTATGTTGGCAAAATAGCCAAGTAATTGTTTGATTCTTGCTCCGTGCATCAAAATGCAGGCAGTAAAAGCAAGTAAGTTAAGGAAAAGCCATTAGTTTGGAAATTAATGGACTTCCCTTATTTTCATAAAATATTGATAATTTTTTCCGAAGAATAAAGAACTCACATATAGTACGTTGTGGTTTTTGTAACCGAATGTTAGAAACTCAGCATTATGAAATTACGTTTAATGTATTTTTCTCACATATTACGTGGAAGAATACGCGGACCCATAAATAACATGGATAATGTCAAAAAGCTGCAGTTACAATGATTTACAAGACCCTGAATACCTTTACAGCTTTAAGCCATAACTTGGTGGTAAAGTGAATCTCACTGTTAAAAGGTTTGTAAATTTACGTAAATATTTTCAGAAAAGTATTGTTACTATACGGAACTGGCTTCCGTAATTTAGATCTGTCAGTTTACGTATGTTTGACAGTCAATTTCTATATATTCAAGGAACTATTTTTATACAATTTAAATGCAATATATTATTGAGATTATTTAAAAAAATGTTGGTGTTAATGTGTATTATAGCTACCATAGTCAAATGTTAGAGATTTTATATCACAGTGACACATAACGAATAATAATAAAAAACGGTCATACGACAAATTATAGCGTTATTGCTCTGAATGCCCTGCAGTATCTATTTTAATCATGTGCATTTAATTTTTATTTTTCCTTTATGAGTTGGTTTGTGAAACTTTCAAAATTTTGTTGAAGCCTATGGGCCGTATCTATAAACGGCTATCAAATGACAACCAACTGCTGTCCCCATAGAGGAAGCATTAGCGAGGATTTGATTGTCATTCGAAAGTCGTTTATAGGTATGGCCCTATGTCTTTCAATTTGTTACATAGATAATCATATTTTCTCTTACTTTATTCTGTTAGCAAAACTATCGCTTGACAGTTGTAGATTGATTGTTATATGAGAAGTGAAAAAAAAAATATTGAGTGTGTTGTGTTTAGAATATACATAAAATTCCAGGAATAATGGAAATATATAATGTGTTTTCGAAGACATGGTGCTTGAAGATAAAAAATCCCCTCCCCCCCCTTATGCAGTGGTTTGATTGCAGTTATATGGAAGACTGGTATGTTAAAAATTCTTACGTATAATTATGATTTTAGTCGTCATATGTAGGAAGCCATAACATATATTAACCCATAGAGTTGCTCGAAAGGACAGTCTCATTGCTCCAGAAACCTGGGTTTTAACAGTTTGCCATTCTAACCGTACATGCAAGTGATGGTTTTAAACACGCAAACATGATATTCTATAGTCGACTAATTAATGGCAATTTGACATCAACCACAACAGGAGGTTACATGCACTGTTCTGAATTTGAAGGGAACATGGTCCAGGGCAAGATTCTTACAACTGCCATTGTGAAATCAGAGTATTTACTTCTTGTTTAGGAAGTTTGCCACCGAACATCTGGCGTGGCTTGTTCGGCATGGCGGAGATCGGCAGAAAAAGGAAACCAAGCCGAACATATGCTGGACGACCATTTTCCCAGCAAGACACCGTCTGCTTTATACATGTCGGGCGAACATCTGCCCGACAAGACGGTGCCTACACAACACAACAAAATATATCTGTAAGAACACCAATAAAGCAGGCGATGCCGATACAAAATGTCATCAGGTCAACCCCTGCCCGACAAAGCAGTGTCAGCACTACGAAATGACGTCATAGCACCTGTCTGGTAAGGTGGTGCCAACACTACGAAATGACGTCATGTGTCTGGTAAGGTGCTGCCAACACTACGACGTCACGTATACTGTACACCTGTCCTGTAAGGCGGCGCCACGAAACCATCACTGAAGCGTGTACAAATTTTTTTCTCATTGAGGAACAATAAATATAAAATGCTGTCGAATTTTTCATCATTATTTGACTACTTATTGTTTTCATCTTGTTGATGTAATTTTGATAACAATTGAGGGATATGGGTTATTCCACTCCTGAACCTAACTTTATTTTATATAAGAATTACGGGAAATAGGTCGCTAGGCTAACAAAGTAATATAACAGACAGAAGTACAAGTACTTACAGTTGATACTTGTAATATGTACACACACACGAAGGGACGACACACAATTTTGCGCAGCGCGGTCACGACGTTTCGCCAGTATTAAACTGGCTTCCTCGGGCAAAAATGTGTGTCGTACCTTCGTATGTGTGTACATATTTACAAGTTTAGCTTTATTTTATGAGAAATTTCAAGTATGAACAGTTGGCAAAAGTACTGTAATACATGTCACACCCATAGTTACAGATTGTTCACTTCAAAGTGAGCACTTCACAACACTTATAATAGTAATAAAAATGTATATATTGGAGCTATAGAAGTAGTTTTGAGAGTTGTAAAATGTTTACACTAGTTTTTAGTTACATGAAAATGTTCGTATTTAAAACAGTAAAGATGGAGTCATAATGGCTCACATGAAATTGTAAGCAGTACTCAGTTTATCCTGAACAGCCTATACAATCATTTACAACCTAAGAGAGGTGTCTTTCGGCAGGATGTGTAGTTTTCTTCTAGAATGATGATTTAGCTGTACATACATTTTTTTTTTTGCAATTTGTTTTGCGGTAAAGGAAAATGCCATATTACGGCAGTTGAATGCAAACAAACAATGGCAGTTTTCATTTCACTGTTGCCTAAAAACAAAAATGAAATATGCTGACAATGGGACTTACCCTGCATTATGTGCGTTTGACGTTCGGTAACGTAGCATGTGCTTAGAGGGGCGTTAAACGGCTGCAGGAAATTTTAAAAACTTGTCGGCTCGCGCGGGTACCTATAGTACTGCATGTTAGACCGATATTGCGGGGAGACAACGGGAATATGGAACCCTTTAGTTTGTAAACCGCTCTCTGTCTTGCACTGCTCGACAAACCTAGGAGTGTCCACGGAAAATATATGAACTACAGCCATCCCCTCTCTGACATAATTCACCTTCCTACTCGCCTTTGTCTCGCTACACCCTCCCAGCCAATTGAGAGCAAGTAGCATGACCATCGCGACATGCACTGCGTACAGTTTCGTCAGCTAGTAAGTTGCAACCAGTGTGTAGTTAGTTGTACTGTTTTGCACTGCACAGACCTATTACAGGCCGTTCACGATAAAGTGAGCACTATATAAAGTTTTCTTTCAGCCGTTTTGCTGTCATCTTTACCAAGGACGTAGAGGGGGGGTGGAGGGGGGGTTCCCGGGTTCAACCCCCCCCCCCCCCCAAATATGAAGGTCCAAAAAATTAATATTACTGCCACTGATATATTCAATTTTTCGATACTAAAACTGCTTAAATTTCATTATTTTGCACCTTAAAACCCACACTCTTTCCGGGGGGACCCCCCCCCCGTTTTGACTGTGGGCATCGCTGTTCCTTTATAAAATTTCCCATTTGAACCCCTCCCCCCCCCAACACCAATCATGGCTACTCTACTGATATCTTTACTATTTTTTATACGAAAACTTCCTTGTAACTAAAAACCTGTGTAAACGTTTCAACGCTCTCACAAGTTAACATCTATTGGTCCAATATAAAATATTTTTAATTGACTATAAGTCCTGCTGAGTGCTCATTTTATAGTGAACAGCCTATATACCTACTACAGATGGTCGCATACAATATGAGTGGAGTGTACATGGAGGGAGGGCTACAAGACATTCCCCTCCACAGTTATCACACGGCGACCTGGAAACACTAGCGCTCTTACCTCCCATACCCGGGGCTACACTTAGGTTTGTTAAGCAGTAGTGGAAATACTCGGTGAATAAGTAGGGTTAGGCAAGAATTTAATGGAAACACCGTAATTTTATTTATTGTTCTTCGGTAACGTCCGCAAGGTCCCTATTGCCATCGGTGACTGCCCGTAAAAGAAATATTCAAATGTTTGTTACGCGAGTGTCTACTTCTCTGGCAGCGGTGCGGGGTTAATTATACGGTCCCAGACAGCCTCCGTCGTGTGGTTAGCTGCTGGATCCACAACTTCGAGTTGTGAATTAATACAGCGGCTTTAATTCACTCCTACACGAAAATGCGCATCGAAACTCGTCAGCCAATAGTAGTTCGTCTCCGAGGACAATAGTGTTACTCTGTGATAGCAGTTACTCCCGAACTGTTTATTTAATTGAACTGAAATTGTACAATGTTAATCTCGATTACATTAAACATATTTAGTATAAATACATTACTTATTTAGTTATTATTTACAAACATTTTAAATTAATACACACTAAGGGCACGTTGTAAGCTCCGCTCTCTGGCCGGTATAGATTTCTCTTTCCCCTCCTCCTCTTTCCTCACCATACACCTCCTGGGTCTGCCTTAAAACCATCATTGCCTGCCCCGTCTGTCGGCTGAATACTTAATTTATACTCTCAATTTACAACTAACCGTTCTGACAATTACTATTATGAGATCACATTTAACAAATATAAATTTTTGTGCTGAACATAAATAAACTTGAATTACATTTGTATGACAATTTTTAGCCTATTACAAGTTGTTCACAGGTTTGCATTTCATGTACGATGAGGTTATGGTTTTCCGTTAGAGGAGGAGGTGGGGAGGGAATTTTATCGACACAAATATAATGTTACAGTGCATCAAGCGAGAATGTAAAATAATTCATACGGAACCATTTTCTTATTTATTTAAGACTATCGGTTATAAAAGAAAGGAATATGAAACTTTGCTAGTTTCTATTTTAATGATAAAAATATTACTTTATTCACTGCGAGTTTTCAACAATGGGAGCTAAGAAGCCACAGACAGACAAAGACACCGGTTCTCCCGCAAGATGATCTGTCTAAAACCATCACTTACATTCAGTAATCAACACCTTGTGAATACGAACGTGTTACTTCAGTCTAACGCACTTTTTAATCCATGTGGTTCTGTTTTCGAATCACGGGTAGGACACGGATATGTGATGATTCTAAAAAATCGAGACAAGCCGTGATTCGAATACAGAACAATATGGTTTAAAAGTGTGTTAGTGACCTCGGCAACGGAAGTGACCCGTTCGTATTTATTAAGTGTACATAACTGGATATAACTGATGGTTTTAGACAGCTTACGTCGCCCATATTAAAACCCCAGCGTCTTAACGATAATTTAAACGTCGTATAATAGAAGAAACTAGCGTTAGAAAACAGTTCACGTAATCATTTTGCAGCAAGTTTTTTCTTCCATAACGCTGGTTAATAACTTTTGTTGATAACTAACATACGTGAATAATTCAAACATTAGAATTAACTTCTCGGAGTTCAGTAATTGTTTTATATAAAAAAGTGATTTTAAAAGTTATAATTATTATCTTGATACTATCTCATACTGAAATTGAAGTTTAACGAACATTTCATGTGTCGTAGATTCATGCATACACTTTTTATACTAAACATTCACTATTTTAGAGTTTGCTTATTTAACGACTTTAGGGAGTGAATTGAAAATTGTAAACTACTATTACTGAAAAAAATTGGCTGTAGTTTCAAAACCACGCATTATTTATTAGACGTAAACTGATGTGTAGTTTTATTTAACACAACTAAGTATACATAAGTTATTTGTTCACAACTCTCCGCTGACATTTGATAACAGCTATGTTTCAAAAAGTTAAAACTATTATTTCCTTCTCTGAAAACAGATGCTCTCAGCAACACAAAACAAGTGTTAAACATGCACTGGACGTAAAATTGCGTTAATATCTTCAATTAACATATTCCTCATGAAACGGGTTACTCATTTCAAACTTGTCTCTGTTCTATCTAAGTAATGAGACATTTAAGTCGAAACTGTTTCATGTTCGAATTCTTCGAACTAGAAAAAAACATTTATTGTTCCATTTTCGTTTTCGTCGATTGTAGGTGTGTTTTCGGACACATCTATCAACCTTTCCTTGCCTAAACACATGATTCAGTTTAAACTTTATCGTCATAGTAGCAGAAATTCCATACTATTCCTGACACGTTACATTCTACACATACAATTTACCGTTAAACTGTGAAGTACGCTGTTCTAGAGGAGGTTCTACAGCACCTCGTGTGCAATCTGCAGCTTTGATTCATATGGTCAGCGATTGGCTGAATTTGACTCTCACGTGTCTTAAAGTTCTGCTGCAAGTCACAGACGTCTGTTATTCGCAGTAACATTATTCTGACTGGTAGAGTCAAATGAGAAAAGTCTTTACATAAAGACACTCTGCTAATAACAAAGAAGCAGAACTGCAGAGGTGGAACATAGACATTGAAACACGTTGGTGGGGAAATATTTGAGCGAAAATCTGGGATCCCAACACATCCCTATTTAATACTGGCTTGTGTAATATATGTATCTGTGATGCATATGTTGCAGTTCTTAATGTTTATTTAAATAGTTTAGTTTTTTTCTCAGTATTTTTTTTTGCTTTGATTATCTACTATATTTACTCTATGTACTGTAATTTGATTTGTAAACAATTTAATCGATTGTGGTCTTAGGTTGTAATATGTTTTTTTATAGAGCAATGGAGGAGTCTAGGTAGTGTTTTATGTGTATTATATCTGTGCATTAGGGTTTTTATCTAAGGAGGTAAGGAGAGTTTTTCTGGTTCGTGTGGTGACGTGACAAGGGAGTTCTCTCGGGAGGGCCGTTGAAGAGTTCCGGGAACGGAGACGTCTGGACCTGCAAGATGCTGTTGCCCTCAGTCAGACCGGAGAGCTGGGACCTACCGACTACCCACGAGTTTTGGTGATGTAGAACCTTCACGTTGCTGTGGTAGGGCCAGCCAGCACCGCCATTCATTGTTTCGAGGCTTGTTGGTTTTTTTCTTTTTTTCCCGTAATGCTGCCGACTGGAAGTGCTGCAGTCTGGCTCTGCGACTGGGGTTACTTAGCATGCCAAGGGCGTAGGAGCTTCAGTCACATGGTTATTCTTTATACTTAACGTAATATTGATTTATCAGTCCTCCTCGCTCCGTCGCCATCTTGTTGGATTACTACTATTGATTGTAAAGGTCATAACAAATTAAGATACCCAATTCCTGATGTACTATCATATAAACAATGTAACATAGCATTTTGTCCAATGTTACAGATGCGTATAAATTTCAATTTATTTGTCAATTAACCTAGGTATTTACTATTCTATGACCATAGTTACCACGTGCCAGGAAGAATGTAAGTTTTAATTGTCTATGTATTGAATGTATAAGGTATTGTGGTTTTGAGACTTTAATGACTTCTACAGCTTTTATATCTAT
>PNEQ01122615.1:0-19051 GCA_003012365.1 Medauroidea extradentata
CAGATGATACAAGTTTATTAATTCAGGATAAATTAATTAATAATTTAAGTTTAAAGTCTAATGAAGTGGTTTCTAACTTATTTGACTGGTTTCTGGTAAATAAGTTGACTGTGAATCTGGATAAAACCAAATTTATAAAATTTTCTTCTAAAAATAATAGCAATTTTATCAATGATATTAAATGTAATAACATTGTTTTAAATTATTTAATTTTAAAGTATTGAAGACTGTTTATTATGCTAATTTTCATTCCCTAGTATTGTATGGTTTGATTTTTTGGGGTAATTCTGTTGATGCTGTATAGATTTTTAAATTACAAAAGATGGCAATTAGAATTATGACTAAGAGTAGAAGAAATGAATCCTGTAAGCCTCTATTTAAGAGACTTGATATCTTGCCATTGCCATGTTTATATATATATTATTTGTTGTTATATGTTAAGAAAAATAATTTCAATTTTGTATGTAATAATACTATTCATGAGCATAATACAAGAACAAAAAATAATATACATCCACCTTCTTGTAATTTATTAATGTATCAAAAAGGTGTATATTATTCTGCTTTAAAAATCTTTAATAAATTACCAGAGGATATCAAGTTTTTGTTTTATGGTAAAGAATATATTTTTAAAAAGGTTTTAAAAAAATATTTATTAAGTAATTTATTGTATTCTTTAAATGAATTCTTAGATTTTTAGTTGTATTGTCAATTTATTGAAAACCATTTGTATATTTGATTGTGTTGTTATGTGTATTGATATGTAATGACTTGTTCCATATCCTAGAGTAACTGCTCAAATATAGGATCCACGGAATGTAATAAAAAATAAAAAATAAAAAAATAAAAATAAAATTAAAAAAAAGTTTGTTTTGAAGTAGTGAAGACAGCAATGTAGGCCTATTAGTAGCTCTCACACATTGCGACGTTTTAGTTACAGGTTTGAGTTTATGTAAATTTAATTTAATTTCCAGAGAGAAAATAACTTAATACGAATTCAGTTTAATGTTTAAGATCCAATATATAATCATAAGTTTAGGTTTGAAAGGTCAGATGAACGAAGTTCACATACGTACAAAAAGTGAACCTATCGAGCTTATGTTTGGAATGCGTTTAACCAAGCCTGGCACTGACTATGATCGACATTCTAGTTGCACAAGTCGGTAAAATAACATAGCAGATTAATTATTTTGTTACAAGTACATTTCTTCTCTCGGTAATTTTTACGTTTCTCGTGAATGGCACTGAGACAGCTGTGCTGCCATCTCAGGGCAAGTTTTGCAAGACCCCGCCCACCCCTCGAATTATCGGCCAATCACAGGTGTTTGTACTCGCCTATTGGTTAATGACGTTGCCACAGTCAGTGGAACAGCCAAAACACTACATCTGTAGAGATTTCGTCACAAACTGTATGCTATTGACTGCAATTTTTTACTAAAAAGAACTTATTTATTTTCTGCTAACTGTGTTATGTTGTATATAATACAGCACTACATACATATACTGTGTTTTTGTCGTTAATAGCAGACTATTAGGTCTCTTCTTGAAGCTTAGACCATGCAGTTCACCTTTATTTATCAGACGGCGCTAAAGTTAAGATTTTATTTGAAGTAAATTGAATTTTCTTGCTGCGAAACAAATAACTATCCACAATTATACCCTTCGAAGATCAAGCTATACTCGATTTTACCGCGTAAACTACTTTATTTAACACAATTTCACAACTTGAACGTATGTTGCCGTCGTTTGTGTGTTACGTACATTTAAATGTACAGTATCGTGACATCGCAGGGAATTCAACATGAGGGTTCACGTTTTTGCCCTGCAAAACAGACTGCTCATTTCATTTAAGTTTTTTTGGAGTTACACAGGCTCAATGAAAGATAGTAAGGTACCGCTGTTCATTATATTATATTATATTATATTAGACGCACTTTAAAACAAAAATATAATAAAAAAATAGGAGTTTTCCCTATTGGGCTAGGAATTCTTAGGTAAATTTAATAAAGGAACTCATTTATTATGAAACCAAAAGCGACATTTCATTTGCATTGGGTACAGTAACATACATGTGAGTTTGGAAGATTTATTCTAGGCCAAGTTGAATGTCAAAATCAGATCCTTTATTGTTACTTCTATGATTTGACAACTATTGTTATTACACGTATTTCACAACTGCAATTCCCAGTAGTAAGTAAGAAAATTATTAATTGAGCTACCACATGCTTCCTACTCATATTGTTAGAAGTTTATAGATTATTGATTGTGACAGCTTATACAACTGTAAAATTAAGGCTTATACCAGATTAATCCTTGAAATTTACCTGCCTTCACTTATGTAATAATTATTTTGCTCAGTCTACATTCAAAATGATGAAAAAATTTAAAGGAAATATAAAGAAGTGCAAAAAAGTAAATATAGAATGCTCGTAACCAAAAAATACTATAGAAAATGTGGACAAAATACATTTCAGAACATTATCCATAATCCATCACAAGTGACTTGTCGGTGGATAGTGGAAATAATTATGTTGTTATGATACAATTGGTGAACAACTTTCTGTAGCTCTTACTATGTGAAAATGGTGACACGAAAATTGTGTGACCATGTAAAAATAAATTGTCTTGTTACTTTACAATGGTCTAATACTAGTCATATCTAGTCATATATAATTAAGAGAAAAGTAGCAGTAATGGTTTTAAATCATATATGACTTAAATATATATTATTTATTTATTTAAAAAAATATTTATTTGCTTAGTACAGGTAGTAAGTGGGTTTACTAAAAGGCTGAATTAATAATGAACAAACTATAGAGTTTACAATCCACCCCTATACAGAAAAACAAACTCGCACTATTATGAATGTACAGATCGTACAGATCATTACCACAGTAATAATTATTGCTTTAACTTTCTACTTGAAATGAAAACTTCAATGTTAGTGCAAGATTGTCCTTAATACAATTTTAAGTATACATTAAGTGCTAAACAAGTGAATACCAACGTTCCTCTTCAAGTCTATTAAGAAGCTAGTTAATAAATTGAATTACCTGTTTGAACATGGCCTCGAAAATATTAATATTAATTTCTAGAATGAAGGTTGCAAGTTTGGTAAAAGAACACCATTTTACTTTCCGCAAAGTATTTTATTTTAGAGTATGTTATATCTATACACTAAGCTGTACATGCATGTGTGTATGTATATGTCTGTTTATTTACATGTCATACACACACAAATGCACATATGCATAACATATAGTCTATGGAAAAGTTTACATATATATAAGCCTTCAAAATAAATCTCAATATTTTTTAATCCGATTGCACATGCTTTAAATGTGTTCCTGCATCTGCAGATGAATTAACTTAAAACCTTAGAACATGTTTAAAAATTGTAACAGCTGTAATTTATAACACAGTTTTTTTCAAGAGAAATTAGACAATGACGTCACATATTAAGATTTGTGATAAATATTTGGGAAAAAAAGATGTATATATATCCTCATTTTCACCTTTCATGGCCAATATCTTCATGGAGAATTTCGAGAAAGGGGCATTAAGCAAAACAGACTCTCCCCTAAGGTCAGGCTTCGTTATGTTGAAGATACTTTTCTGATCTGGCAACATGGAACTGACAGGATGATTATGCTAATTTTCTCAATTCATTCAGGCTATCGATTTAGTTCACGTATGGTATTGTAACTTATGGGAACGTCCCATTCCTAGCTATATTAGTATCAAAGAAAGACAACAGAATTTCCACAAACACATACATAAAACTTACACATACAGGCCAATAGTGCCACTTTAACCCAAACAATTTGACAAGCACTAAAACTGGTATAATCCGCACTTTAGCTATCAGAGCCAAAAAAAAAAATTGTTCCGACAAATAGTCACTAGCTTCTGAATATAACCACCTGGAAAAAGAACTACTTGCAAATGGCTACTCTGTGAGTACAATAAAAAACACATAAAAACCCACACATCTCGTTAATCCACAAACATGATTGAAAAACCTGCAGGATCCCTAGTGATCTCATATGTCCAGGGCCTTTCAGAAAAAATAAAACGGCTAGGCAACAGATATAATATACAAGTGTATACATAGGAGAAACAGGCAGACCCCTTTCCATACGTATTAAGGAACATAAAAATAACACCAAAAAAAAGGTGAGGTACAAAAATCCAAACTGGCCGAACATGTGTGGAAAAAAAATCATAAAGTACTATGGGAAAATGCCACACCAATTGCGCTAGAAACACATGCTATCAAAAGGAAAATAAAAGTATCAGCATTTATTGTGAGTAACGCAAATGTATTTAGTCAGCAAAGTATTGAATTTAGAAATATGTGGAAACCTTTAATAAAAAAAGAAACAAAATTATTTACAAAATGACTAGACTATACAAACCATTAAAAGGTGCGTGGCCAATCAAGAGCGCTCGACTGCCATTGGCTGTACCAGGAGCAGAGCTGCAGACTGTAAACATTGCCTAATTTTTTAGTTTTCACTTCTACTTTGCCTGAAGACAGGAGCAGATTTTGGCTCCAGAAACGTTGTGAAAAGTCTGTCTTTATAAATCAACTGTGTTTTTTTGTGTCTTCATTGTTGTGTCGTCTAGTCTGTTGTATGTGATGTTGTCGTTATCTTGTCTTGTGTCAATTATTGACTTCATCCCAGTATTACCTGTGCTGTCTTAATTGTAATGTCCTGAATTTTACAGATTATTTTGTTCGTATTTTTACTTTTATTTTTATTTTGCTTTATTTGTTGTTGACTTATTCCTTACGGGATATTTCATGTTCTGTTGTTTTGATTTATTGATGTGTAGCCAAACTAAACTTTTTTTATCATTTTTATTTGTTTGTTTTTTCTTAGTCTCATTCTAAGATTTCTGGAACGAAATAATATTGCAATGGTGTATGTCCACAATAGTACAGAATGTTTTTTCCCCAAATCTTTCTATGTCACACCTTACCCGTATGTACTTCTTCAGTTACTGATTACATTTATTTTTTTTTCATATCTTATGTAGGCTACATACTGCAACCACTATTTCTAGTGATAGCATGAAACAGCCCCAGCTAATGGCTCCTAGGCTCCCAAGACAGTGTTTTTTTTTATTATAAATAATTTGCTGATGATGAATACTTTCGCCCCAAATCAAGATTTTGGCAAATATCAAAAACATTCCACCACTCTGTTAATTTTGTGTAATGCCAGTTTCTATTTTCAAATTATACGAGAATGTTTATAAAATAATTGAAACCACTCATATTGTGTAAAATTGCCATGTTCAAGGAAGAAATAAAAAATAAAAACTGAAGGACATACATGGTTTTTGCAGAAAATGACAGACATGTGGTTTGTGATGAAACTTAATAGCAGTGTTAGTCGAAAAATAATATATTGTTAACCGATTATGTTTAGTTATATTGATATATTTTGAGAAAACAATTGATAATAAATAATTAACATCACTGTTTTATGTACAGTACTGTATCTTTTGATTATACGCTGGTCAATAAGAAACTAGTAGAACAACCACATCACATGGATTAGAGTTAGGCTAATATTAAATTTCACATTCACTGCTATCATCACTGTCGTTGTTGTAGTCACTGCGTTGTATGAGGTTTACTTCTTGGGCCTGCATACGTTTATCATAGAATATTCTATGATCATCATCTTCCATGTACTCCATGAGATCCTTAACATCTTTGAGTTTTGCAGGATTGATGGGAATAAATTTCAGGGTTATTTCAGTAGGCAATACACTAGAAAGCTTATAACTACCACACTTTCTCGCCAAGGTCCTGTATAATTATCCAGTAACTGCACACACTTCTTAACTTTCTGAATGTGAATAATTTGTATGGACTTGATTTTAAGTGCAGGCTTAGGGTATTTCGTAAAGAATGGTTTAGTAGCAGCCCGAATGTCAAACTTCTAACCTTCTCAAATTTAAAGGAGATGGGTTTTTTGTTACTTCCATTATTATTTATTTATATTATTTTGTCCCATCCGTCAGGAGTTCTCACATGGGAAGTTTTATGCTTTTTTAATTCAATAAGACTAAAGTCTTGCTCGTTAGGCAAATAACTATGTCCTCTTATAGGAAAAGGGTAGGTGACATTATATATTTGGAAGCCATGAACCAAATAGTACAAAAATACACTATCAGATGGTTCTTATTTTGCCCACTGCATCCATTACTTATAAGTACCAGATCATTATAGGTGGTACCTATCTTACTGAGGTAATGTGAAAGCATAATAGTTACTTCATGTGCTTCCTTACTGCCTTCACCTTCATGGTAAGTAAACAAAGTAACTTCATCAGAACCTAAGTTATGGACACCAAAAACATTAAACATATTTGTCTGGAGTAAAACACAGTGTTTGTTTTGAAATGGGGAAGAGGAAGATTCTGCATATAGTCGAAACTTAAACAAGATCTTCTGCGTTTGCTGTTTTACAGTAGTCACATTTTACTCTAAATGCCTCCGCTTTCCTCAAGTGAAGAGACTTTTCGAGCAAGAGTTTATTTTTTCTGACTTTAATGCAGTGTAAGATATTTTCTGCTCCATAGAATTACAAATTGAACAGGTATCTGAACATGGGTATCTAAAGGTAATATTAAATTCACAAGTGAACACAGTCCAATGCAGTTTGTTTGGAATGTTCATTAGGTAGTTTTCAGTAAACATTCCATGCGTTTTTAAAATAGTTAAATCCTCATGTAGAAACTTTCTATTAGGATTATCTCGTATGGAGTAATGTGAGATGCGGGCTTTGAAGGAGGTTATATGGGATCTAAAGAGATCCCAGACATTGTCAGATGCTTTAGATGTTCTGTTTGCATGCTTCCCACGCATGTCTTTTGGTAGCTTACCAGTAGTGATCAGACTGTTTGGAGTCTTCTAATTCTCCAGGGAGTAACTCCGAGATGGCTTGTGAATGCTGCAAAACATACAGGAATATCTTTGCCATTTAAACCTACTTTGTACGAATATGCTGCACAGTGGTCTTTCCTTTCCTGGTCATCTGGTTTCCTGGTCCGTCTACGAGTAATGTGATGACTAGAAATATGACCTAGTAAATAGGAATCTTGATCATCTTTGCTGTCCAAGTACGGATCCTGCTTTGTTTGTATCTCTGAAAATGTTATTTCAGCCATGCCATTGTGTCAAAGTGTTGTTTTATGTAACTATTTATTATTATTATTATTATTATTATTATTATTATTATTATTATTATTATTATTATTATTAATATTATTTGAGGTCAGTTATAATGGTGATACACATTTTATTTCAATGAAAATTACTCGTTTGAAAATAAATGGCTCACTAATTAAAACATTTGTAGCTGTGACACACAGCTGATACACAAAAAAACATTCAATGAATGAGACTGTGGTACACATGCGCAAGCATGCTAAGTGCAACAACAGTGTGGCCAAATGCTGACAGCTACTACTTATGCAGCCTTACCAGCTTGCAACTCTTTGCCGCAACTGAGCCCATTGGATATAAAAATTGTGTTATAAACTACAGTAGAACCCCGATTCAACGAAATGCCACGGGACCCGAAAATGTTTACTCTAAATGTATGTTTCGTTAAATCCGACTCTGCTACCTCTGTGCATCCACAATCTTGTCAAATAATTTAAAACAGCTGCATCTAGAAAACAAAAACCTGCAAATGAATATAGTTTTAATGCATTTTGTAAAATGCACAACACTAGAAGGAAAGGAACAACCTATTAGGATTATTACAACCAAAGGTTACCTATTGTTACAAATTTGAGGACACACAAACTTTTCATGTGGGCAATTCCCATGAGTTATTTTGGGATAGAGGTCTTATAATTATAAATAAAAGAGTTAAATTAAGTACTGGATTTAATAGCTCACAAAGCTACGAAATACACAAAACAGTAATCAACTATAACTCGTACAACACAATTTGTTATGCACACAATTACTCCCGTGTCACAGACATGTTAATTAACTCTGACAATTAAAGCACAAAAAAATGTCTACCCTCAATTAATTAAACACTTCAAATTACAATAAAATTCAGTCATATTTCCAATTAAAATTCTTTCAAGTAGTGATAGTGTACAACCTTAATAGTCTGCCGTGGTGATGAATCGTCGTGTGCTGCGCAGCACCCCGAGTGCACCGTTGTCTTCACTCTTGAGGTCTTCGGTTCGACTCCCGTCGCGTATCTCCTTCTTCGCCCGTCAGCCTGCCGCAGCAGTCCTCTTGGTTCGTCCACACTGCTCCGAAGGTAGCCGCCAGCCGCCTCACAGTAGACTTTGACGTCACCAAGATGTCTTCACCAGTCTCTCTCCACAGGCGTAGCACCTTCCTCTAGCACTTCCAATAGCGAACTCCCCCCCAATGTGCCGATTCTGCGCTTTTATACTAGGCCAGACAGTCGGGTCTTCCCCTCATTTCAGGGGTCTAAAATAGACATTACATCATGTTTCTGACATGATTTTAGCCACGTAGGCCGCCCTCGAAGGGTTAAAGCGGAGTTGGGACAGGTATCTATGACGTAGTTTCGGCGGGATTCCCACTATGAGACACTCGGGCTTTGAGTCATGGGCCAGCCCTCAAGGTGTTTCGACATAGGCCCCATCCAGCCCGCCCTCGGAAACACAGCATGCAACACTGCCTCCTCCTTATGTCTGGTCGTCCCGAACCGACACAACAGCCTCAGGTCCATCGTAAAGGGCTAATCTGTCGAAGTGTACAACTTTAGGTCCTCTTGCCCGAGAGCCTCGACGAACAATCCGAAACACAACGTCATTGATCTTCTTCACTATTTCATAAGGGCCTTCCCAATTCTCTGAGGGTTGTACAACCACACTAGTTGACCTTCTTGAAATGTTTCATCTGGTGCATTCCTATCGTAGCAAGTCTTCATCCTGTCGGTGTTGATCCTAAGGTGTCGCCGGGCAAAGTTGTGAGTCTGAACCAACTTGCGACGTAACTCGCTGGCATGCACTGGAGATGCAATCTGGTCTTCCTCCGCCGGTCGTCCGAACATCAGGTCGCTCGGGAGAGAGAGCTCTCTTCCAAACAGCATTCTTGACGGTGTCACCTTAGTTGCTTCATGAACAGCAGAACGGTATGCTAGCAAAAACAGTGGTACTTTGGAGTCCCAATCCTTTTGATTATCATATACAAAGATGGATAGGTACTGCTCAAGTGTGCGATTTAGGCGTTCAACCATTCCATCAGACTGTGGATGTAGCGGAGTGGTTCGGGTCTTCTTTATACCCATTATCTTCATCACTTCTTGGAAAAGGGCCGCTTCAAAATTCCACCCTTGGTCCGAGTGAAGCTCCAATGGCACCCCGAACCTTGAGAACACATGTTATACCAGTGCATCAGCCACCGTGCTGGCTTCTTGATTTGGTATGGGAAGAACCTCTGGCCATTTGGTGAAGTAGTCCTGCACCACCAGCAAGTACCGATTGTTTCTCTTGGTTATTGGCAAGGGACACAAGATGTCAACCGCCATTCTCTCGAATGGTGCACCAACATTGTACTTCTGGAGACGACCTCGGCCTCTGACCCTCGGACCTTTCTTTGCAGCACAGTCGTCGCACATTCGGCACCATCTGTCGACATCTTCACGGCAACGAAGCCAGTAAAATCTCTCTCGAACCTTGTTGAGTGTCTTATTAATGCCGAAATGACCGCCTGACACAGAATTATGGAGCTCCTTCAGTACCTCTGGGACCTTGTTCTCTGGGAGGACCAACTGTAGGTGTTCATGTCTGCCATCCGCACTCTCCCAATTCCGGTAGAGGACACCATTCTTCAGAACAAGTGAATTCCACTGTGCCCTATATGCCTTAGTTGTAGCACTCTTTTCAGATAGATCCTACCATTCTGGCCGGTGGTCCTGCTATTTCCAGTCCAGTATTGGGCACAAGTCCGGGTCACTTTGTTGTTCTTCTCTTATTTTGTCATCAGTCCAGGAGAACTTCCTATCGGCTGTTGATGCCTGAAGCCTTGTTGATCTAACATAGCGCACCCCTCCACTTTTCTCCTCTTGCCGTTCACAATGGCGACAGTTGGGGTCACAAGGTCTGCGAGATAATGCATCTGCATTATTGTGGGAGCGACCAGCACGGTGTTGTATATCAAAGTTGTATTCTTGAAGGTGTTGTATCCATCAAGCTATTTGTCCTTCAGGGTTCTTGAAGTTCTGTAGCCAGCGTCGAGCAGCATGATCTGTTCGCAAAGTAAAGTGTCTGCGATATAAGTAGTGATGGAAATGTGATATGGACTTCACCGTTGCCAATAGCTCCCTGCGAGTGACACAATAATTTCTCTCTGGTTTCTGCAGTACTTTGCTGAAATATGCTAGAGGCTTCTCTACTCCATCTTGAACCTGCGATAGCACAGCACCTATGCCTACATCACTCGCATCTGTGTCCAATATAAGCTCGCCTTCATTATCGGGGAAGCCCAAAACTGGAGGGGACATTAAAACTTCTTTTATTTTCTGACAGAGGCTTCACATTCAGGTGTCCACAGGAATTTTCTTTTGGCATCAGTAAGCTCATGTAGTGGCTTGGCAATCGTAGCAAATCCATGTACAAATCGCCGATAATAAGCGCAGAGTCCAAGAAAGCTCCTCACCTGTGTCCTGTCTGTTGGTTGTGGCCAGTCTTTTATTGCCCTGGTTTTCTCTGGGTCAATCTGGATCCCATCAGCTGATACCACATGCCCTAGGAAACTAACTTTCTTTTGGAACAGGTGGCACTTCTTGGGAACCAGCTTCAAATTTGCAGCAGCCACTTTCTGAAACACGGAATCTAATCTGGTAAGGTGTTCTTTAAATGTTTTACCGGTGACCACGATATCATCTAAGTAAACTTGGCAAATATCTAGAGGTAGGATCTTTTCCATTAGTCGTTCGAAGGTAGCAGGGGCATTGCATAGCCCAAACGGCATGACTTTAAAATGCCAAGTTCCTTTCCCTTGCACAGAGAAGGCTGTCTTCTCCCTGTCCTCTTGTGCCACCTCACATTGCCAGTAGCCACTCTTCATGTCAAGTGTAGAGAACCATTGTGACCCTGTTAAGCTGTACAGTGTGTCATCAATCCGAGTGAGGGGGTAGCAGTCCTTTTTGGTCACATCATTCAGCCGGCGGTAATCCACGCAAAATCTTGTGGACCCATCTTTCTTCTTAACTAGCACAACAGGTGATGACCAAGGGCTGACCAACGGTTCAATCACATCCAAGTCCTTCATTTCTTTCAAGATACCATCCACAGTCTCTTGTGTAGCCAGAGGAAGTCGTCTTGGGGGTTGCTTGATTGGCCTAGCTTCCCCTCCATCAATGTGATGTTGTGCAGCAGATGCTCTGCCAAGGTCAAGTGGCCCACATGAAAAAGTTCTCTTGTTTTTCTTCAGAAGTTCTGCCACAGCCTTTTCTCGTCTCCAGTTCAGGTTTTCTCCAGTTCTATTCAGTAGTTCCTTGAGTGGTTCTGGCATAGGCCCATTAAGTTCGCCTGACTTCATGGCTTCTTTGTCGGTTGTAGTTATTTGGGAGACTTGTTTGCACACACCTATTATGGCCCCCTCCTCAAGCTGGATTGGCCTGTTTGACAAGTAAACCATACGAACAGGTAGATTTCCAGAACTCGGCGAAACCAATGTTCTTCCTACTACCACCTCATCAGGTAAGCTGCTTCCTCTTCTCATATGTTCGACCAGAGCTACACGCCGCACAAAATTGCCTCGACACCGTGCGGGGATGACAATCTCACTGGAAGCTGGCAAAACAGTTGTCTCACTACAGACTACCTGGCAACTGGTTGGCGAGGGCAGTTCGCTTCGTGGCATCATCACCAATTCTCTGTTACCAGCCCTTAATACTCCTGACCGAATATCTATACAGCACTCCAACTTGCGCAACACATCCAGGCCCAATAAACATTCATCTTCAATGTCGGCTATGTACACTTCGTGCTCAATGCAGAGGTCACCCAACTTCAACTGTACCTTTTTCTTCCCCTTTATTGGTGTGGTCTCGCCTGTCACTGTCGTCAAAAAGCTTTGCCTGTAATTATGGCCCCGTGACTGCTGGGGATAAGGCCCCAAGATGTCCGGTCTGACAACAGTAATGGTTGCTCCAGTGTCTACAACCATATGGCAAGAAACATTATCCAGACTGCCGTTCACTAGGATTGCATTAAAATCTTGTTTCACTGAGCGTACTTGAAGAAATTTTGGGGCCTTATCTCCCTCAGTCACCGACCTTCGCCCCTTAAGACCGGTGCTTACATGTTTCCCGATGGCTGGCCAGATCGGGCAGCTTCATCCTGCTCTTGGTTTCTGTTTTTCTGTAGCCATCGTGGACACTGGGCTCTCAGGTGTCCGGGTTCTCCACATTCCCAACAGCTTGGTCGTCCCTGTTGTCGAGGGCGGGGTGTATTCGATGTGATTCTGTGTATCATGGTTTCCATTCTCTTCAAGGTGTTCTCGAAGCGGGTATCTCTATCGTCGCCTGCCACTGCGACCGCCCGCACAGCACGCCGAGTTGATGGTCCTCTTGCAGATTCAACCTCCAGTGCACTGGCCAGGGCATCCTGCATAGTCCTTGGGGCGGCCAGACGCACTGCTTGGCGTACATCTACATCTGCAATGGCGTCGACGAAGAAGCCGACTGCTATTATGTCTCATGCTTGTTCTGGACACCCCTCGAGCGACAAATGGGCGAGTCGCACAATGTCCTGCCACAATTCTTGCAGTGGCTCCCCTGATCTCTGGGTGCGGCTCCTTAGTTGGGCATGGTGGGCATGTCTCAAGTACTTGCCCCCGAAGCACAGCTCCAGTGCAGTAACTAATGTCGAGTATTCCAGACGTTGTTGTTCTGGAAGCGACTGGAGTATACTGAGGGCAGGTCCCCTCAGCACAGCTGCTAGATAGTAGGCACGTTGCTGATCAGACCAACCATTTATGGCCGCCACAATCTCGAACTGGTTTTGATACTCTCGCCACGGAGTCTGGCCATCGTAAGGAGAAGGCTTCACAGAAATCCCCTTTCCAGTGTTCGATGCAGGCACACTAGACACACCAATGTGTTGCAGCCCATTTTCTGCCTGGTTGTGAATCACACTAGAGCCTGGTTTAAAGTTCGTTGTCTTCTCTTCGCCGCCTTCAGGTATTGATTCAGCAATGACATGGTCTTCTCCGGTAACAAGATGGCCACCCTCTTGACGCTGACAAAATTCTTGCCACTCCTTCCTTAGATCATTCATTTGCTGTTCCACCTTATCGTTTACAGTCTCTATTTCCTGGTACACCATTTCTTTAACATCGTCTATGTGCTTATTTACACTATCAATTTTCTTATCTACACTATCAATTTTCTTATCTACACTATCAATTTTCTTATCAACATTTTCTTTTACACTATCAATTTTCTTATCAACATTTTCATTTACACTACCAATTTTCTTATCAACGTTTTCATTTACACTATCAATTTTCTTATCAACATTTTCATTTACACTATGAACATTTGCATTTACTGAATTTATTTTGCCACTTAATTGGCCACTCATTACCTCTATGAGGGCTTTTAGTGCTTCTATTTCAGCTGACATTCTTCTTGTAATAATTCACTTTATAATTGAAATTTAAACATAAAATGTATAAAGTGACTCAATTTAATTAAATAGCAATTGTGTGCAATGATTTTATTTACAGAATTAATTATGAAATTAATTTTATGCATCTATCCCACTTCTGACACCAGTGTTACAAGTTTGAGTACACACAAACTTTTCATGTGGGCAATTCCCATGAGTTCTTTTGGGATAGAGGTCTTATAATTATAAATAAAAGAATTAAGTTAGTACTGGATTTAATAGCTCACAAAGCTACGAAATACACAAAACAGTAATCAACTATAACTCGTACAACACAATTAGTTATGCACACAATTACTCCCGTGTCACAGACACGTTAATTAACTCTGACAATTAAAGCATAAAAAAATGTCTACCCTCAATTAATTAAACACTTCAAATTACAATAAAATTCAGTCATATTTCCAATTAAAATTCTTTCAAGTAGTGATAGTGTACAACCTTAATAGTCTGCCGTGGTGATGAATCGTCGTGTGCTGCGCAGCACCCCGAGTGCACCGTTGTCTTCACTCTTGAGGTCTTCGGTTCGACTCCCGTCGCGTATCTCCTTCTTCGCCCGTCAGCCTGCCGCAGCAGTCCTCTTGGTTCGTCCACACTGCTCCGAAGGTAGCCGCCAGCCGCCTCACAGTAGACTTTGACGTCACCAAGATGTTTTCATCAGTCTCTCTCCACAGGCGTAGCACCTTCCTCTAGCACTTCCAATAGCGAACTCCCCCCCAATGTGCCGATTCTGCGCTTTTATACTAGGCCAGACAGTCGGGTCTTCCCCGCATTTCAGGGGTCTAAAATAGACATTACATCATGTTTCTGACATGATTTTAGCCATGTAGGCCGCCCTCGAAGGGTTAAAGCGCAGTTGGGACAGGTATCTATGACGTAGTTTCGGCGGGATTCCCACTATGAGACACTCGGGCTTTGAGTCATGGGCCAGCCCTCAAGGTGTTTCGACACAGGCCCCATCCAGCCCGCCCTCGGAAACACAGCATGCAACACTATTTTTGATATCAACAATCTGTCACAATATCAATATTATGTAGCATAGAATGCAGGGAGTGTACAAATTTAAGTACTTTTCGAAATATTACTCATACCTGCAGTCTTTGCCAGTAACTATTGGGGCCATTTTGTTTCCAACATACTTAATGTGTTCACTTCCAGCAACTTTAGTTCTCTTTTTAGATGTTGCTTCCTCTGTTTGTTTAACTTTTTCTTTGGCCAATCAGCCACATCTCCATCCATTGTGTACTTACTTTACAATAAGAAGACAAACTTTAAAAAAATATGTAATTACACACATAGATATAACACGTAGAACTATGTGACCAGAATATACACGCCCATAGATATCACTGATGTGTATTCAATACTTTCAACTTAGAAGGCGAGGAAAACATTGCAAGACCAGTGATTGCTGGATGCCAGTACTCATGTGGTTTTAACAGAAAGTATTGGAATTGTGTGATTCTTACAGAAATGCTCTGGATTAAAGTACTTTTCCCAGAAATTGTGATTTTTTTGTTTGACCATATCTGTGAAACTATGTGGAATTTTCAGAAACGCGTTGTTTCCTCAATTGTATAATTAAAAGACGCTGTATCTACTCCTCTTAACTGAAAGAGGACATTTTTGGACTTGTGTGGTATTTGCTAAAAACCCCTCAAATATCTCTTTTGAATGATTTCTAGGCATTAGCGCAATCGCGATCCAGGGAGTCAACATTTATCCTTCTTGAATTCAGAGGACGTGATGCTACCCCCTAAATTGAAAATGCTGAATGTTGTTGTGGCTTGGAAGACTTACCATTACAGACCTTCAAAGTAGAGCAATGTGTTTACCGCCACGAGACCGTATCTTAGGTTCTTCGACGTACGTGGCCTGCCACACTCGGAGTCAAATGAGTGCTCCTGACACAACTTACATACACAATTTTGGGTGAATCGAAACCCATGGCAATTCTTTATTGTATCACAAACATAAGTTTGGGATTATTCGGAACTGTAGTTGAAGACCAATTTTGCCATGTTCCTTTTCTCCCATTCACTTGTTTGCGAACATCAACAGCTCTACAACCATTTCTGAACTCAACCATCTCCACCTTCTTAGACAGCTACCATGCAACTCTCCCAGTCACTCACTCTCCAGGTTGGAGTAGTACAACTGTTGTCCTACTCCAAAGTGCCAACTTAAGACTACTATTCATACAAGTAGCGACTTGTGGTACCAACCTACAAAACTACTGTTGCTCAGTGACCTTCGGTCACAAAACAAATGCTGTGATGCATCTCCATCAGCCTCCTGTGTGTTGCCAACCAGACAGACATATGGAACTGTCCCTGTTCAGGTCAGCCAGAGAAGTGGTTCTTCTCTATCATGAGACAGGCACAGTTGTTACTAGTCGAGCTACAAATGAACTGCTGCTCCCTGTTAGGCAGTCAGCTATGGTGGTTCATTTGCCAAGGGAGACGACTGGCAGTAATAACTTATTCAAACCGTCTTCTTAATCCCGCAGTTCTGTGTAATTAATGGTGAAGCTACTGAGGAGATCAAATAGATAGGTTTAAATTATTTTGGTGTAGGATACACTTGAGGTTGTGGTATAAAAGGAAAACTTCGGGCTTTCCGTATTAAGTTATTTATTTTGACTGGTAAAACTGTGAGTGTTTAAAATTTACAATTTACTTTCTGTAGGCAACAAAAAAATAAGCTTCAGATGTGTTCACCCATGAATATATAGGCAATCACAACATCATATGGTCGACTGGGAAGAAGCGACTAAGTTATGTATCAAAACTGACCCATGTGATAATTAAATATGCGAGAAAACAGACAGAGCTTATTATGAAACCCTCTTCCTATACCATCACGTCATCAGTCTCCCTCGCCAGCACTTCTTGCAACCTCTCGCACCCGCCATTGCAGCCCAACTAATACACGGCACTCAGCTGGCCATCTCTCTACCACCGTGAACAAGCTCTGACTGATCCTGACTGATACCCCCGGGACGAACACACCACGTTACATGCTAACTTAGGCCGACTAATACATTGGGCTCCAAGTCACTTGGAAATTTGTACTAAAAAGATTTCAGATGTGGAAAGTCTACCTAATGTAGTAATCCATAACTGTCATAAGCATTACTTTTACATCAGAAGAAACAGACAAAACACAATGATATGATAATTGGGGACAGATTCCTCATCCGTACGGACAAACAGTTTTGCGGTGCGATACCTTCGATACCTTGCCAGTGCTCCGTCTGCACTAACACCCTTAATGCTACACACAAGAAGCTTGCTGAATATGCTACATGCCTGCACGCCACTCTACATGCCTGAACTTTGACTTGCCAGATGAATCACATCCAAGAGGAGTGTAACTCATCACCGAAGAGAAATTTCTAAAATCATAAACAAAGCAAAATATATTAAATGTTATTTGGAAAAAATGCTTAGACTTTAATAATTATCTTTAAAATGAGTCCAGACACGATACAAAACAAATAAATTTGAATCATGACATTTACTACTTCCAAACTCTTATTAGCAGTTAAATTTAAAATTTTATTTAAAAAAGTTAATTTAAATTTTTTTATTAGTATCCCCAATTACTATGTTGGATCCTGCAGTACAAATTCTTACATTGTATGTTCTTGAAATAATTAAATAGTTACAAATAAATTATCAATCAAGTATTTGTATAGAAAAAAATAAAAATTTTAAATTACCATATGATGCAAACAAAGTCACAATGCATACATGCATATACACATTGACACATCCATATGTATCTACAGTTTTTGAAAATCTGTTTCAGCTTCCTGTTAGCGTGTGATTTGTTGGCATACCTTTATGCTGCTTCAGATCAGTGTTATTGAACACTAGCCTTCATTACTTGCTTTGTTTCTATTTCCTCCATGCATCTCAGATGCCACATTTGCGAACTGTAAAGAATATTATATTTAGAAATCTCTTAAGTCCTCAAATAATTTTCTCTCAAGTAGACTGAGCCCATGTTGAGCAGCTTGTAACACAGGTTGTGGTGCTGCTACACTTTTACCCTCAATAGTGTAAACTCCTTAGTCTTAAACAAAATTCTTGTTCCATTTATAAAAGCAGCATGGTTTGAAAGAAGCAATGTGCAAAATGGCGTGCTACAGGTATGACTATGATAACAGAGCAGAATATTTAAAGAAATTTCGTCTTTTTCCAAACAAATCCTCAGCCAGGAAATGTATGAAGCATAGGATTCTTGGTCTGGACTGTCACACATCCAAGATCCTCACATTTGTGATGAAAAGAGTAAAATATAAGGTGGACTAGATGCTATCAGAGTACAAATTCATGTTCATAAAAGGGACATGTACAAAGTAATCCATATTTTCTCTAAGGCAAAGTCTAGAGCTTTGTGTGCTGAAGGAAAAGGCCACTTATTTAGTCCTCATCAGTGTTCTAAAGAATGTAAAGTAAAATACGAGGACAAAAGAACAATAGAGTCTGTGAAAAGAAACAACAATGTTCAAGCAGGAGATTATATCATGGATACAAACATCAGTTGGGAATGCTTACTATTGTCCATTCTGATCAATGCCTATATGCAGAAGGAAATCAAGTTGAAGTCAGAGTACAGCATAGGAGGCAAGTGAAGTGCACAGAGAGAAAAGGTAACTTGAGATTTTCTTAAGACATTGCAATGCTTGCATAGATTGAAGAAGAGTAGAAAGATGCTAGAGGAAATGGTGAACATAGTGGAAATAGAATTTAACCATAATATTAACAAGATAAAAGAAATGCTTGTAAGCAGACTTGGCATGAGGGCTGACCAGGGGAAAATGAGGAAAATGCTTGAGTTTAAAGTTCAAATACAAACCACTTGCCTGACCACTTGAAATATATTGTTATGATTGAACACATCTTGGACCCTCGTTCCTGAATCCACGTCTTGAGTGTTGACAGGTGACCGAATTGATTCTTTCACATACAGAAATAAAATTGAGAAAACAGAAGTTGTGGAGTAAGACGTAAGACCTTCCCAGCAAACTTGTTGAAAGTTTTCAGTGTTTTAATAGAAAAACCCTACAGAAACGGTTTTGAAAATAGATACTTCAGCTTTTTTTTGTGAGTGTATGTCTATCTCTCTCTCTCTCTCTCTCTCTCTCTATATATATATATATATATATATATATATATACAGGGTGTATATTAATTCATGATACAACGCTTGAGGGCAGGTAGTACGAGCCAAAACAAGCACTTTTTAACTATAAACCCGTAGGCGGAAATGTACCGTCTTCGTAGGGGAGCGCAATGAAAACTCAGCTTAGGCAACCCCGCCGCACACCACCTGCTGACACGCTG
>PNEQ01122617.1:0-19050 GCA_003012365.1 Medauroidea extradentata
TTTTACAACAAAACAAAAGATTTAATTCGTGTAGATTCCGACATTAACACTGTAATATATGGTAACTGCCTACAAATATTATTTCTGTTAATATATTACAATATTGTGCAGTGATGTTTGTAATTTTGTATATTGGTACACACGCAATCGTTTACAGAAAATAAGAGCTGCGTAGGCCCTATCCTGTGTCACCCCCCTGGTCTCTATGGTCAGTCTGGTTGTGAATGTCAAAGCGAGATGATGTCTTTCTTTTCTTTCTGCTGCTAGCCACAAGTGCCCAGTTCAACAGTAAGGTCAAGTTGACCTTCTAGTGTTATGGTTTTAAGAAGTGTCTATGGAAGGAAAATCAAACTTAAGACAGCAAATAAGAACATCTTGATGGAGCTAGTGCTTAAGCTATAACTATGAATACCGCCCTAAAATTGAACCGGGCCGCCTTGATACTATTCTGTAAATTTACGACCGTTCAGCATCTAACGGCTGAGTAGATCCAGTCACGTGACCATGCTACCCCACCAGGATTATACCTAGTAAGTTTCCGTAAGCGCCTATTGTAAAAAAAAAAAGAACATGTAAATACAAACATTGCAGAGAAACGTACTGTATTTCCAAATATTCTGTGAATTGAAAAATTTGTGAAGACGATTCAATGTTTATCAGGTTATTCAGTAGCCGCCGTCGTGGATGGTTCTGTTTTTTGGATCCTGTGTCGGGAATTCGGCGCATTACGTGTTTGTGATGTCTAGGACGTTTTTAAAGTTTGATAGTGTTTTCTGTTAATGGATATTGGTTCTAATTTTTGACTCGTTTCATATATTGAATTTATTGATTGTAGTTATTGGCCGTGGGCGAAAACTTAGAGGCCACTTTTTTTATTTAATTTTTTCTTCTTGCAATTGGGCCTCAGTCCTGTGGCAAGGATTTAGTTAACCTACCTCTTCTCAATTTTCCGACCCCATCAACCTTTTCCTAAACTCCGTCGCTCCCTTCACCTCAACCACTTCCCGCGCCAATTCATTCCATTCAGGGGCGTCATTTCTGGTTTTTCCAGGGGGGGAGGCAAGATTTTGTTTTCTGACGACAGTGACCTTGTTGCATCTTTTTTATTAATTAAGCATGTATAAATTAGATACTTTAATAATAAAACTTCAGTTTTATGTCCTTAAGTTAGCATTATATACATTTAAAATACAAAAAATATATTTATACACAAAAATTCCAGATCCAGAGGGGGGGGCATCCCCCCCCTGTAGCCCCAAATGACGCCCCTGATTCCAATCCTTCACCGTTATCATCGTAGTGTTTTTTCCTCTCTCTGTCCTCTTCCCCACCCTCTGTATCTTCCACTCATGATCACCCCTTCCCCTGAATAAACCTCTCTGGATCTTGTCACCCAGTTGTGCCCACCCACCCACCACCTTAAACATCCTTACCAGCCGCTCCACTCTCCTCTCCTGCAGTGTGCCCCACCCCAGTCCTCTCACCATTACTGATGGTCTGAAATCCTCCTCTCTCTCCCCCTGTGTCCTACACGTATTTGTGACCCACCTAGCAGCCCTTCTCTGCATCTTTTCCACCTCTACCACTTCCCTTCCCACGTACAGGTCCCAGACCGCCGCCGCATACTCCAAAATGGGCCTCACCATTGTTTTGTTTCCGTTTTCTTTCTCTTTCTTGTCTGTGCCCCTTAACACCCTTCCCAGCAGGGCCAGCGCTCTTCTACCTTTACTTGTAACACACTTCATTTGCTCGCCCCATCTTAAGTCATCCTGAAGAATAACTCCCAAATATTTATATCTGTTCGCCTCTCCAATCTCCCTTCCTCCCCATCTATATGTCTTTCTGACTACCTCTCTTTTCTGTGTAAATCTCAACATTTTAGTTTTATTTACATTAATTTTCATCTCATTTTCCTTCGTCCCCTGTTCCAATTTGTTTATGTCCTCCTGCAGACCCCCACCCTCTCCAATCACCTTGTACAATACACAGTCGTCTGCAAAAAGATGAACCCTACAATTCATGTTTATCCCCAGATCCCCCATCATAATTAAAAAGAGGAGGGGTCCTAGAACACTACCCTGTGGAACCCCTGATGTCACCCTTCCTTCCTTGAGTGTGTGTATCCTACTCTTACTCTCTCGGTTATTCCTCTCAGATACTCTCCCACCCAGTTTACCACTATCTTATCCTCCAACTACTCATTCAGTACTGTCATTTATTTTACGCGTGGCACCTTGTCGAACGCCTTTTCAAAATCCACAAAACATGCATCTACCTGTTTCCTCCCATCCATAGCCTCCCCTATATCTTCCATCAATCCTGCCAACTGCGTCTCACGTGAGAATCCCTTTCTGAATCCATGTTGTATATCATCCATACTCCCGTTCTCCTCCATTACCCTCACAATATATTCACTCACCGGTCTCTCCATAACTTTTCCAACATTAGATGTTAGGCTCACTGGTCTGTAACTTCCTGGTTTCATCTTCTCTCCTCCCCCCTTATAAATGGGAACCACTATTGCAGTCTTCCATTCTGCTGGCATCTTACCAAGTTCTAGTGATTTGCTAAAAAGTACCTGTAGGTATCTGCACACCTCTCCTTTCCCCATCTTCAACATTACATTTCCAATACCATCTTTTCACGTTAAAAAAAAGATTCAATGTTTATTGATGCAAGCGTGCAAAAATTAAAGGTTTTAATACACTGAAGATGTTTTGCATGTTTTATTATGTTTGTTACACATTATAAATCGATGCAGCAGGAAGTGGCTCGATGGGAAAATGTTTGTTTCATAACGTTAATTTGATAATATATCTAAAGGCCATGTTAGATTGACCGTAAAGTAGCAGTATAAAAATAACTGTAACCACACAGTAAGAAATTTACAGGCAGCGTTACGGTATGTTGTAGCATGAATCAATGAGAAGTGTGTTCAACAACTTTTACTGTTATTTCTTATGGTTTTTCTAGCACTGCCTTAAGTCAATGTACAAAATTGTGATACAAGTGAACTATTTTAACGTAGTTATTATAGCTTGTTTAGTGGGTAAATATCAAGAAACGTTACTCATCATGTACCGGACTTACTATTGATTTTAAGGTATAGTTAATTAATGAAAAATGATCCTAGAGACCTTAACAAGTAGTCCTACGTAAAATTTTTTGGTAGGTTGTGATATTAGGTTACATTTGACATATGTACTACGTTTCCATGTGGGATTGTAATTGAATCGAGGATTGAATCAGTATTGAATCAATATCCGTTTACATGCAAAATGTCAATTCGAACTGAAATCGATTTGGATCTGCTAGTTGAAATGTGTGGTGGTAAATGTTTCGCTGCAGCAAGTGAGTTGGTAGTCATGTCATAAATTAATAGTAAACACGTAGGCCTATTGTTTTCTGTTTATGTAGGAGAAAATATCAGACAATCTACATGCTACAATGGACAAGAAAAAATTACTGATATTAGTCGTAGTAATTTAGCAATTAATGTTCGCTAATTTAATGCAAAAATAGGAACAAGAACAAATATAGCGTGTAAGAGAAACAGCATTTTTCGTCCGTTTACCATCAACAGACGATGAATTTTTTTTTCCTTGAATATTTCAATAAGCGTGAACACCTCTTCCATTGTCCAAATATGTCTATTTACCGGTACATGCGACATTATTAGGACTATTATTTGTAAACAGATGCTAACAGAGTGTGTGAATTTCATCCCGATACACTTTCAGTACGATTTGTGTTTACATGTCATTTCAAATCGAACTCAATCCGATTCGATCCCAATTTTAGCTGGAACGACCTTGAGACTCAAATCGATTTGGATCCCGTTTACATGACCATTCTCAATCCCGATAGTGGTTTCAGATCGATTTGAATCCGACATGGAAACGTGGTAATATCAGGGGACAGGCGGAATGGACACCATTAATGTGACGTCACACAATGGCGCTGGTTCCAAACAAACCCTCTGGGCCTATGCTACACAATTATACATATTTTTGCTCTTGTTCGTCAAAATCGAGTATTAGAGGAAGTGGGCAAATTATATCGTTTTCAGAATTAATTTATATCAAAGAAGTTACGAACAAAGTTTAACAGATAATTTTGCAGCATATTCAGGAGTTATGTATATGTAAATAGTGGCGAGGTACAAACATCTGATAACTAATCAAAACTACATTTATATTATTCGTGGTCATTCTTTCAATAAATACATCATAATGTTTTGTCATTTGTGTGCTGTGTTAAAATTTCGTCCAAAAGTTCTTTTTAACACATTAGGTGCCTTTCCCAGGCAATTGGCGAAGAAATCTTACAACAATAATAATATGGGAGCTGGTCCAAAATCTTAGAAGGTCAATTTCTTATTTTGGCTTGTGATGATTGACTTGTCGTTACTAGTCAAGGTTTTAATTTACCTCAAAAGGTGTGCAGAATTCTACGAAAACGTCAGCACTACATAAGTGCAGAAAGACAGTAATTAAAGGTACAGAATGCTGAATAAGATATAGGGTAAGAATATGAACAATTTTACCATTTTTATGGTAGGCCTAATTTAATATGTTGCTTAACCTTTTCCCCCAAAGGTTATTTTATAGTTACGACTTAATTTTAAGAAAATATGACCTTAGGCAAGGCAATCAAGGTTGGAGAAATTGTGGGGTAGGGAACAATAAATTTTTGGGCAGGAGTACAGAAAATTGTAATGCTGGAGCATTGGCAATTATAGGGCAGAGGCAGTGAAAATTGTAGGGTAGGAGTACTATAAATGTGAGGCAGTGACATTAAAAATAATATGATAGTGGTACAGTAAAATGTAGGGTAGGGGAACAGTAAATTGTACGGGTAGGACTATTAAAAATGTGATGCAAGGACATTAAAAATAATCATGGGGCAGAAGTACAGAAAATTGTAGGGTAGGGATACAGAAGTTTGTAGGGTAGCACAATTAAAAATGTGTAGCAGAGACAAAATAAATGCTCACAACTGTGCTGCCGCACTATTGTCCCACCTCTAGAAAACAGTCTCCACAACATCCCTGAACCTACCAACCCACTTCACCGTCACCAACTTCTATCCATTTGTATGGATGTATACTGGAGGCTAAGAAATAAATAATTAAAAAAAGGTCAAGTCATCCTGCAAAACATTCCACTCCCTCGCTGACCTCACACACATAGACTGCCTACCCCACTCTGTTCTCCTGGACACCCTCTCAATCTTCTGGCTGTTGCTTCCTCTTCCTCTATATCCCCCCCCCCCCTTAGTTAGGTGATAATGTAAACCTCACCATCCTCACCTCAGAGCTATAGCCTCATTCAGTACCCTTCCCAGCAAACATTAAGCTTCTCTCTCCTTCTTGACCACCCGTTTTGTCCACCTAAGGTCACTGTGCAGCACAACCCCTAGATACTAACAATGTGTGGCTTATTTTATCTCTTGCCCATCCCATCTGTAAATGACTCTGCTTATCACTCTCTTCCTAGTAAACCTGACTTAGTCTTACAAACATTGATCTTCATCTTGTTTTCCACAGTCCAGAAACACAACCTGTCATTGTCTGCCTGCAAGTTGGCCCCACTGCCCTCCTCTAAGTATATATGACAGTCATCTGCAAACAATCTTATTTTGCCACTAATCTCAATAACCATACCATTTGCCATAATGGTGAACAATATCGGACAGAGCAAACTTCCCTGTGGCATCCCTGATGTCATCTCGCTGTCTGCTGTCAATTACACCCTTCCTTTCATGCTCTGCCACCGTCCTTGGAGGAAGTCCCCGATCCATTTCCCTTTCATTTTGTCTATTTGTCTCACTATTCCAGTACTCCATTGTTTCAAACACTGACAAGTACTGAGCCTGCAGCATATCAGCTTTCTCTCTGTCATTTGTCGTAGTTTGTCCATTCATACTTGTCAATGTTGGGATCACTTCCCCAACCCCCTTTACCTTCTTCAGACATTAAAAATAATCATGAGGTAGAGGTATTGTACAGAAAAGTTTTGGGTATTGGCCTAAGTGCAAAATTGTACAGTAAGTGCACTGGATATGTTAAGTAAGGATATTAAATATCATGGAGCAGATGTATAGAAAATTATAGGATAGGATACAGTTGTTGGAAAGAGATACAGAAAAATGTATGGTACAGTTGGATAGATGTACTGAAAGAAAAATGCAGGGGCAGGGTCATGGAAGAGGTACAGAAACGTTTAGGATAATCACAAAAAATAGGGAAGTTGCGTTTTAAAAAATGTGTGGGAGTGACACAAAAAATCATGGGGCAGTGTTAGGTGCACTCAAAACTGTGGAGCAGGGGCATAAAAAATCATGGAGCAGTGAAGGAGGAATTATAAAGTTTAGGGCAGAAGCATTATTTGTAGGGCAGATACACTGAATATTGTAGGGCAGTCTCTGAAAACCGTAGGACAGTCTCTGGAAATTGTAGGGCAGAAGCACTGAATTGTGTAGTGCAGAGGCACTAAAAATTGTAGAGCTAGGACACTATAAATCATCGCACAGGTGCAATAAACACACTAGGCCAGAAATATATCTAACCTTTTTTTAGCACACATTTGAACCCAGCTAGCAAACCCACAAGACTGAGATATTACATTAAATAAGCCACCCCTAATGTTCGTCACCAGCAGCATTTGTATAGGCTTATATTTTAACAGCCTCTGCCTAACTTCGCCTAATATGAAAATAGTTTGAACAATCCTACAAATATGTGTGAATACAGTTTTAATATTATTTATGCACATTAAAACGTTTGATGCATGCTATACAAGTCACAAGGCCCAGCACAAATGTATTTTCCTGCTATGTGTTTAAATTCTTTCGTCTTCGACAATATCAGTTTACGAGCCGCACTCATGTTTGACATTATTTAGGTCGAAACGAATGTATTTGTATTTTTTAACGTAATTACAAAAATACGTCGGGATGCCAAATGGAGTTTTCAATGTTAAACTTTCAAAACAAACATTTGTTTGGAACCAGTGCTCTCGTGTGATGTCGCAACTAATGGTGTCCATACAGGGCCCCGGGAATGGGAGAACAGTGGACTAACTCACATGCCTGGGTTGTATGAATTCGTCGCAAAGAGCCCTTCTCCACTTGCTCCCGAAACCATAGTTTCTCACAGTTACTCATGTGCCTCTCAGCCTTTACTGTGTATTCGTGAATTCTGATACCCGTCTTCAGTTTACATAACCTGTTGTTTTATTGTGTGTGCGCCAATAAAGCAAACAATTGAACTTTTTAAAATCCTCGATTTCCACGATTGTATTTCATTCTAAATGTTATTTTTAATAATACAAGAGACACAGTGCATAGAAATTTGGTACAGTTAATAGATTTCTAATACATATAGGAAATGGTAAGAATAACTAAAACACGTAGTGAAAGAAACTATCACAGAATAAAAACAATTAGATAGTAAAAATGTTTTAAATTGTTTTAAATATGTTTTATATATGTTATATAATTTGTACTATATGGATTGCCCTTAAGACCTAATTTCAAAAATTTGTTATATATACATATATAAGCAGAATAAAAGGAACCTTTTTGAAATCATTTTAATTAATTACTAGGAAAATGTAAGTTTCTTTAAATTCTTGTATTGTAAGAGTGAAAATTATAATTGTTCTGAAACCTATCTTTGTTATTTAAAGTAAATTTAACTATAGCATACACATATTCACATGGTAGTGTTAATATACTCCATTTTTTAAAATAAAGGTTTGCATGACTGCATTGGTTTTACTCCAGAGATTATTCTTATTGCCTTTTTTTGTAATAAAAATACTTTGTTTGCATTTATGGAATTTCCCCAGTACATAATACCAAATGTCATTAAAGAATTAAAATAGCTATAATAAATCATTCTTGTTGTATTAGCATCTGTTACTTTTAGAATAATACACCTTAAGGCAAAATATGCTGAATTTAATTTTGATATTAATTGAGATATATGGTCTTTCAAATTCAGTCTTTCATCAATATAGAGACCAAGAAGCTTTGTCTTGGATACTTGACTGATAATATTGCCATTACATTTAATACTGAGATCACATTGTAGCTTACTCACTTGAAAGTGAATAACGTTAGTTTTCGCCATATTAAAGAGTTAGTTTATTTGACAAAAATCAATTATTTAATAAATTCAACACTTTATTACATAGAAACTGAAGCTCATCAATAGAACTATGAGAAATCAATAAACTTGTATCATCTGCAAATAATACTGGTGTGGCAAATTATTTATGAACTGTGGTAGCTCATTAATATATATTATAAAAATAAGAGGGCCCAAAACAGATCCTTGGGGAACACCATTTTTTATTTTTACAATACTAGATGTAGAGCTAGTTGCAGTCATTAGATTACTAATTTCAACTCTTTGTTCTCTTAGATCAAGGTATGATATCAAATTTAGAAACATATTTCTTATATCATAATGTTCAAGTTTGTCCAGAAGACTTCTATGATTGACACAGTCAAAAGCTTTTGACAGGTCACAAAATATACCAACAACTGATTTTTTTTTCATTAAAAGCATCTAATATAACAGACTCCAATTTATATGTTGCATCAATTACAGATAATTTTTTTCTAAAACAAAACTGTGAGTTAGACAAAATTTCATGGAATGTTAGGTGATTCAATATCCTGTAATATATAACTACTTCAGAATTTTTGAGAAAGTTGTCAATAGTGATATTGGTTTATACTTCTCTAGTGACCCTTTTTTGCCTTTTTTTATATAAAGGCTTGACTAAAGCATGTTTGAGACGACTTGGGAAAATCCCAGTATTTAGCACCGTATTGCATATGTGACTAATAGGTGCACTTAATGACTTAGAACAATGTTTAACAACTTTACTACAAATTTCATCATAACTATGAGATTCCTTTGATTTTAGATTTTTAATAATATTCTCAATTTCATATATGGTATTACCAGAAAATGTAATATCTGGAAAAGACTTTCTACAAAAGAGCTGAACAAAATTCATGGGATCATTTTCAGAATTAACTTGTTCTATAAGTTTATCGGCTACACTTAAAACATGTGTGTTGAATAATTCAGATATCTCATTTACATCGTCAATAATTTTACCATTTGATTCAATGGATACATTCTGTGTACATCGTAATGATCTTGATAATTCTTCATTGATAGTTTTCCAAGTAGCTTTAATCTTATTATTTGCATTTGATAATTTGTCAGCAATATAATTCCTTTTAGCCACATTTTTTACTTTACTTAGAATTTTACAATACTTTTTATAATATATTTTTTCAACATTATTGTTGGAGCTCCGTACCTGTTCATAAATTTTTCTTTTATTTTTACAAAATATTAAGATACCTTCAGTCATCCATGGTGCATTTTTGCTTATCAATTTATTTTTAAAATACTTTACAGGACAATTTGAATCAAAGTAAACTAGTACAGTCTTTAAGAATATGTTAAACTGTTTATCAGAATCCTTTTCTCTATAGCAATCCTCCCAATTTTCTGTAAATAAGGATTTATATAAATTATCCAATGTATACTTGTTTATTATTCTGTGTTTATATACTTCTGCTCAACAATTAAGATTTAAATCAATAGGTAAAACTAGAAGCTGACCATCATGGTCAGATAATCCACTAACGAAAGGTAGAACAGAATATTGTTCTTATTGTTTTTATCAACGAAAAAATTATCTATTGCTGTTTTAGATGGGTTTTGAATTCTTGTTGGGGAAAATACAATTTGTTCCATATTAAAAGGATATACTAGAGAGTTTAATGGTAAAGTATCTTCAGTTTCTACTAAATAATTTATATTAAAATCCCCACACATAATAAATGCTACATTAATATTAAAAAAATTAGTTAAAAGATTTTCTAGTTGATCAGAAAAAATTGCCATATTCCCAGGTGCCCTGTATACACAAATTATAATAGGCCTATACATCTTATTAATAGCTCTGATTCCATTTGTGCAACATTCAAAATCTTGTTCTCTACAGTATTTACTAGAGTCAATTTCATGATATCTTAAATTATTTTTTACATAAATACATACACCACCCTTTTCTTTATTAGTTCTGCAATAACTTGCTGCTAATTTATAACCTTCAAAATTAGACAATTCTATACAATTGGATTTCAGATGATGTTCACTTAAGCAAACTATATTAACATTCAGATTGTGATCTAATATCAAAGATTGGAAACGAACAAGAAGTTCATCCTGTTTATTGAATAAACCTCATATATTTTGATGCAGGATAATTAGTTCAAGTAACTCATATTTTACATGGTTGTGTTTTTGTTTATCACCTAATACATATTTATAATATTCTTCAGAATATACCACATTGGAATATGTACTTTTATTACAATTACAATTTATAGCGGATATATTTTTGAAATTATTAGGGGATTTTTGTAATTTATCTGTCAAAACAATGTTTGTCTGATTTACAGGCCCCAACTGTATATCATACAAGCTGCTCAGTTTTCCGAATTATTGCCTAATGATATGAAATTTGTCACTTTTTGAGACATGATGAGTTTACATGTTTCTGTAACAATAATGTACTTTCCTTTATAATTAAGGTACTGCCCATGTCCTGTGAATACACTCTCCAAGACACTTAAATCATACAGACTGACATTTCTAAAATGTTTGCAAATATTTTTTAAAATAATGTTAGTCTTTTCAATTTCCGTATTAACTACTAACTATAATGGGCAAGTCATAACCAGAGTGCTTATTTTTTTAACGACACATAAAATTGGTTTGTGTTATTGTATAAAATGTATAAAAGAATGTATTCTAGTTGACGTTTTCAACTATGGTTCAACATTCCGTCAGTTCTCGCGTAATCGTGGCTAGTACAAACATAAACATAGAGGAACGGAAATAATGAAACCAGTCGACTGCTGCAAGGATATCTCGGGTAGGCTACATTAAGGGTCTTTGGGACGTATGGTCTCTGCGAGGAGAGCTCTCCATGCCACGTGTTCAAGCAGTCCGAGAGGTGGGACCTAAGGTCGGGGGCGCGGTCTATCCTAGTGACGTACCTAGAGGAAGTAGCAGTGGTGGGGAGCGAGCCGTCTGTCTTGTCCCTTCCCCTCCCTCATTGTGTGCTGGTAGTCCCGAGGATAAGGGTATCGTTGAAACAAGCTGGCCGTGGTCTAGGCGGCAAGTACAGCGCTTCTCACCAACTGAGTGTCGACTGATAGCTGGCTTGGGCTTTTGGCGTGGCAGCGTGTGGGCACGCATTTACAAAAAATGCCATTTACTACGTTTTCGTGTCATTTTGAAAAATAGTTCAAAACACCGTTTTAAGAATTCTCACTGAAACGGGATCCAAATAAATTAGAATATCAAAGTCGTTACAACAAAAATTGGGATCGTGTTAGATCGTGTGTGGCGTAAAATGCCATGGAAACTTGAATCACGTTGAAAACTAGTCGAAAAATAATAGGTTTTACATTTTGTATTTTTCGGCTACAGATTTTTGTTATAAAATGTCAAAGACGTTTAGTATGAATATAATTCACGATATTTTTTTGTATTCATTACATTTACTTTTGCAAATTATTCATAGAGTAGAATTAAAAATTAACAAACACAGTGTTTATTTAAGTTTAATTAACTTTACCACTTTCACACATTCATCCAGCGATTCAAACGATTCCAAAGAGATAGCATGTAAACGGGTATCGAATTCAGTTGGGATTCAGTACTGTACTCATTTTCAAATTGACTTGGAAACGATATGATTGTTGGTTACAAAAAAAAAAGGTTACACTAATTACTGAAAATTTTAATTTGTTAACTAAAGGACATGACAATGCAAAAGAAAAATTTTGCTGAATGTAACATTTGTTGATATATGTACACACACACACACACACACACACATATATATATATATATATATATATATATATATATATAGAGAGAGAGAGAGAGAGAGAGAGAGAGACACACACAAAGGTTTTTTATGACTTGCACGATGATCCAAAAATAATAGTGGAAATTATTTTATTTTGATTACAACTGTGGCATACAGTAACACTATTCCTGAATGTGTACCTTTATAAAAAGCAAACACAATACCTATGTTAAACATGGGCAAATTATGTGAATTAGGCGTCATGCTGTGTCCCACAGAATGGTGCACTGTTAATTTCGTTCCTCACAATGAAAAATTGAAATATATAGAACGCAACATTTTGTTGTGGGATTTACATATTCTCTATTAGATATGCTTAGTTGTACACACAATACACAAAAGAATATTCATAATATTTATCTCAATAAAGTAATTGAAAACTGTCTAATATTTCTACTAATGTACGTTCTACACACACTTTTTAATACGTTCTACACACACTTTTTACACAAAACACTTAATAATGTACTACATATATTTAAACATACACACACCTGTGCAGTCGTGACTTATGAGATTAAAGAAGAATCACAGTTATGCTTGACATAGATAATGTTTTAAGCACTGTGCATGACAGCGATGACGTAATTACAGGTAATACTCACTCTTTTGTGCTTGTTTACTGATTATTTTTCATGGTGGTCTCAGTTTTCTTCTCTTCTGAAATTACTACACTGTCTGGCTCTCGTATTTTTAATCTTCTGGTGTGGCGCGGATCTACCAACTCTGAAAGCATTCACTCGTAAAAAAATTTTATTAAATTGGGCTCCATTTCTTTCTTCCAAAAATTGTCATCCTTTTCTACTCTTATAACTTTATAATGTTCTTATTCTCAGATGTCCACACAGCAAAAAGACAGCATTTTCTTTCTGAAATATGTAGTTGGCCTTGCACTTGATAAAAGTAGGCACGTGTTTTGTTGATACCAGTTACCTCAGTTTTCTGCTCGTTACATGTCAGATATTTAATTTTGCCTTCGAAAACTGCTTTATCAGGATCCATTCCAAAAGCAGTAATGTGACACTTTATTTCCACCAGTCCGTCATCTTCTATCAAACCATCAGGACTCGCTCCTAAGAATGGCAGCTTAGAGTCTATGAATAAGCCACAGTTTGCTATGTGAATGTTTTCTTGTCGTTCAAGCTGCTGTATTGCTGTCAGATCTGAATTTCTGCCATGACTAAGTGACGATACATTTAGGATGCTGCTGGAATAAATAAGGCTTTTGACCAAATTTTGACAGCTGGTTGTAGAACGCCGACGACATATCCTGCCAAAGTTGGAAGCTGTGAGCAGTTTTCTTCTGAGTTCCGACCACTGCCCACTTCCTGCTTGAAGAAGTGTTGCTCTTTCAATTTCCTTGCACTCCACTTCTGTTCTTTGATAGGACTGCAGGATTCGTTCACGTTCGTCAGAGAATTCTTCAGGAGACAAATCAGGTTTTTCACAATTTGGACCATAGTCTTTACTGCTGCTGCTGTTGATACCCATGTCTTTCTTCACAGTAATGTCAATTGCTTTCCTACACTTTTTTCTCCTGTGTACTGCTCGTTTCGGTTGGCCAACCTTTTCAATTCCAGACGTTTCACAAACTTGTTTGGGCTAAGATTATTGCACATACTTTTGTGTAGATGCGGGTGAGGTTTCTTCGTGTTGTGTGCGACAACAGCTGCGGCGCATCGTCCTTGGTATGACCTTCTCAGACAATAATTAATGTACTTTCCTCCTACAAACTCGGCTACAATTGCATTGAATTGCTCAACTATGTTGCTGTCGACATCATTAATTAAACTTCTGGAATGATTGGCCAGATAGTTTACTGCCTTCATGATATGATCATACAGCCCACATTTTTTCAATTCTGGTACCATGTTTATCTCACAATCTTTTGTTCCAGAGCAAATGTAACTGGCACATTTCGCGTGACAGCCAAATACATAGTTTGGTCCATTAAAAATGTCATTCTTGAGAGCTAAAATCTTGTCAAGGTTGGCATTTTTTTCCTTTTTCATATTTAATAGCTCCGGTGATGGCCCCTCGCAGTTTCAGGATCTTACTTTGTACAAGTTTTCTGAGTGTTGGTTTGGCCAATTTTGCCTGTTCGCCCAGTACTTTCAATTTATTACTGTAATTCCTCAGGAGGTGGTTATGACATTCAATTTTTTCTACTGTGATATTTGCATAGGGCCTAGCTTCCAGAAATTTTTTGTAGCTGTTACTGTCTCCATCTGCAATCAGCTTACTAAATATTACACCATACACAGGTTCACTTTGTTTAAATCCGTCTGCAATGATACTTGCTTCCATACTTGCTGAGCTGCCAGTCCAGTTTTTGTAGCAAGTGTGGATAGGGATCTCTTCATCAGGACTTCGGCTACAGACAAAACAAAACTTGTTTCTAACTCCCATAAACAGATCTTTTTTTGTATAATACCCCACTATTGCTGCAACGCCAGAAAGAGCATTATATTAACACCTATAAGAACGTTTCGACCAGCAACCATCTGCTACAACAGTCAAAAGAGGAGTACCATCTGCACTCACGTCTCCTCTCTCTACTGCCAAAGCTGCCTCTTCTCTTATTGCCTTCTCCATTTCTTGTAGAGCAGCTTTTTCCCATGCACTACATATTTTGTTGTAAACCTTGGTATACGTTTTAGATGACATTACAGGAATACCTATAGATGAGCAAAACTCTTCGATATACAAATGACAGCTACCCATACTCATAATCCCAGCAGCAGCTCTGGAATTTACATCTAAATGTGTCTTGGCTTTAACTGGATCTTCTGTATGTAAAGGGAATTTCTGGTTACACATATTACAAAACATTACAAAAGTAGGGGACAAACCATTGGGGATTTCTCTATTAATATGCATATTGTGCAAAGAACATCCAAAGGCTGGATTGTGATTTGAGATTTCAGTGATTCTTTTAAGGAAGTATTGTATTTCTACCATTTTAACTCCATCAAGAGGAATTTTCGATGTATCTATTCCTGATGTAAAAGAACATTCATTTTCAATTACAAATGTTTCTTCGTCACATTTTTCAAGAGAATCCTTTGCAGTATTTATTTCAGTTACATTAAGGAAAACGTGATTTTCATTATTTTCCCCAGAGACATTACATACTTCATGAAATTCCACCTCAGTTTCCTTGTTCTGTAGATTGGAACATGTAAGTAGCACCTGAAAGTAGAAGATTGTCCTGAATAAGATATGATCATTGCAATTGCATTTATTTTGTACTTAATATTGCTCAAAAATGGAGAAAATTTTTAGAAATGAATACAAATATTTGTGAAATGTGCAACGTTTCGAATAAACCACCAGAGTGGAAGGAAATTCATTACACAAATACGAAGAACAAAACCTTGGAGACTTTTCATAGCACCGAGCTCACAAAGAAAACTATTTATCTTGCAAGCTACTCATCATATTTCGCTGTTCGAACGACACAATTGTGGTAGTGAAATATTTAACATCTGTCTCGGTGAATGGCTGCGTGGAAGGAGGATAACATTCCGGCACAACTAATGGTTTATATTTTATTACTAACTTCAAAATTTTAGTTGGATATATCTCAATTTGATTGCTTAATAATTGTTCACATGCAAAGTTTGTGATCCAAACTGTAGTTTTCCTAAAAACAGTTTTTTTTTTCATCTCAATACTAGTGCAAATGGTATTTTCCTTTTTGTACTCAGCTGTTCATATATAGTTTATGTGAAAACAAATTTCTGCCCATGCTTGAAACTGCCTCCAATGCACGAACATATTGCACAAAGTAAATTTCTCGTCCATTACCGACCCTACCCAAAGTGAGGCACTGTTTTTCCACATTATTTATAACCACAGTTAATTTAAAGGCCTTTTTTGTTGTCACCGTGACCAGATTGATAATACTTGGTACATATTTTTACAACTTGCCTGCTAACATCATTGAACAAATATTCATTACTAGAGACTTGAAATATCATGGGTTCTCTGACCTGTAGACTGGGAATAATTGTGAAAATAACATGAAGTTTTGTTTCAGTGCTAGTTTGTAGCAATACTAGTAATATTTTACAATACAAATAACTTCTACCAAGATGACAAAATGTTAAATTTTGCACAAACAGTAATAAATTAATGCGGACACTGAATACCAACTGTATAAGATTTTTAATATTGAAATATTTTTGTATAGAAATCTTCTAGCATAAACTATTTTAACTGGTTCTGGAGCGTAAAATTTTGTAATAGATATAAAGAATACTGTATAGTGACTGTGCACTGAGATGGTGTTAATACAGTACAAAAAATCACAGAGACAACTGTAAATGTAAGGAAAAGGATTTCGCAGTGATATTACTAGTAATAGCTTAATTCTTATGCAGATGTTAACCTAGTTACACTCTCTGACAAGTTCCTTCCAGCAAATTATGTATTTATATTTTCAATTTTTGCGAATTATAGAGAAAGTCAATTAGTTAAAATAACAAATTACGACATTTTTGGTGTACTGATGTACGCCACGAAAGTGGTACATAAGTTAAAATTTTTTTTTCGAAAATAGTATACATATTTTTTGGGGATGTGTTATATAAATAAAAACATTTAAAAAAAAAGTTATTGTAATCTATGGGCCAAAATCAATGGTTTGGAAGGAATTTAATGTTTTGTGTCTGAACGGTAAGAATATGAAAATGTATGTCATAAAAAACAAAGTAAAAGTTTTAATATATCCAAATTCGTCAAATATACTTTAGGGTTAAAAAAAATTTACGAGATTTGTTCCGAAAAAAATGTTTAATTAATTCAATACAATACTCGAAAATAGTTCATCTTACGAGCAACCATGCTTCTCATAACTTCCTCTATTATCCTTTTGCTTAGATTCTAGTCGTTCAGCTTCCAAACTGTCAAATTCCAAACATTGTTGTACTTCTACTCTTTGGTCCGTTTCCAGTCGCAATCTCTTCCTAAAAGAATAAGTTCATTAGTTAGGGTTTAACGATATCTCACAAACAATTATACTTATTTGCTATAATGTGTGTGTGTTATAATTGGATAATAAAAGAAAATTATGATTTATCTGCTATTTAAGTGGGGTTTAAATTATAATCTTAACAATGATCAACACTCCCATGACGACATTTAAAAGAATCAGTTTACAGAAACTACTTTTACTGCTGTTATAGTTGTGTCAGAGATAGAAATATGAAATACTGAATGTATTTGGAGACTATATTTTGTGTGAATGTGTTTGGCTACATGTAGATATGTGACTTTGCATATGAATGACAATGTGTATGCGTGAAATTGAGTCTGTGTGACAACGCATATGTGTGTCAATACGTATGTATTACAATGTGCATGCGTGACAATGTGTATTTGTGACTGTCACAAGTTACGAATATCATGTAGCATATATTATGTGTTTGTGTGTGTGTCTCATGGAGGGGGGTTGTGTGTTTGGCGATCAAGACGTTGAGCACAACTGATATTAAAATTAACTACTAACCACAATAATTATGTATTAATAATTACCGTATAGCTACCACCTAGCAATTTCGATTCCCACATCAAATAAGTTGGTCCCGATTTTTCACAAATGGAAAACTTTATCGTTGGCCAGCAGGTTTTCTCTAGGCTCTTATTCTGTTACTTCAGCTACGTAGGGCTTCATTTCATCCTTCAGGGCCAACGGGCATCCAGTCAAAAGTCTACATACGTTGTGAAATATCCTGCATTCCGTACCTTCCTATGCCATATTTATAGTTTCCACTACGGCCTAAGAAAACTATCTGCAGGCTAACTAAATACATAGGCATTTGAATGAAAGTACACTGAGAAAAAGGATTTGTTGAGTTATCCAAACATTTGTTTGTATATGTGCAACCAACGCTGTAGTGTTGATTAAAATAATATTTGGTTCAACGCCAGATTTTGTATAATCAGCCATGTTGAATTGTTGTTTCAACATCTGGTTTGGTTACTATAACTAAATGAGATTATAAAATAACAATACTGCTTTGTTGATTTAATAAAAAATTGCTGTCAACTAAATATTTTTTTTTTAAACAATACTAAATTGTTGGTTGCACGTATACAGATATTTGGTTGAAATAACCACCTTTTCCTCTCAATGTAACTAAAAATTTGCATGTTTCATCAGCACATAAATGGGGCCGCGGTGTCCGAGAAATCAGACCATTCAGTTCTCAATAAGGCGATAAAGGCTCGATCCCCGGCGGGCTCATCCTGGATTTTTCGCATATAAGAAACGTGGCAGACAATATTGGCCAACGAGTTTTCTCTGGGATCTCACGTTTCACCCCCTTTCTCATTTCGTCACTTCATTTCATGTCATCATTCAGGACAAGCAGATGTCTAAGGTCGACCAATCATAAAAATCTGCACTCGATTATATCCGCACATAAATACGGTTACTGTGATAATGCCTCAGCCATAGGTGTAAGAAACAACGTAGGCTTTTATGACGTGGCATTATTGACATGTTTGTAGGCTATGCAACTTATAATTGTAATATAAAAATCTGATAACCAATCATTCTTAACAAAAGTTCTAATGTTCTCTACAAATAATTTAATGCGTGGGTTGTACTTTTGTGCGATGATAAGCCAGTATTAAATTTCTTCAACAGGACCTAACCATTGATATATCTTCAGGATATCAAATGTTATAATTTCTTTTAAAAAAGAATGTAATAAAAATATTTGATATATTTTTCGAGCAGCATATGAGAATGCTCTATAAACATTTTTGGTGTCTGAACATTGTGTGTATCGTATGTATATTAAAGGTTCATCAAACAATGCTTTTTTTGTAATAAATATAGTGGGGGTGGGCGAAGCTTCTAAATTTCGAAGCCGAATCGAATATTTTCATTATTCGATATCATATTCGAAATAAAATTTTTACTTCGAACTTCGAAAATATTACCACCATTTTCTGGTGGTTATAAGTCATCTTAAAAATTGTTGTTATTTGGCCAAAACTTGAAGATGGTGTCGAATTCACGTTATTATAAAGGTTCAAAGATTTTATTTCAAACTAA
>PNEQ01122618.1:0-19049 GCA_003012365.1 Medauroidea extradentata
AATCACTTCTCATACTTTTTAGAGCACTCTCAGCCTTGCGATGATGCAGTTCTTGCGTTACGGAAGCTTCTCTGTCCCCATCTTTTGTTCATATTACTAGTTTATCACAAGTGGAGCAAGTATATACCCGCAAAGTACCAAAGGCTAAGTTGAAGTTGGTTTGAAAGATCTGATGGTACCACTGCTGGGAAACAGTACGCACTGCATAATTTGAGCAATTCGTTTCAATGAATGCATGGCACATATGGCTAACATTTAAATCAGGACTAAGAAAATGTTTACTAGATTTTTTCTTCAATAATGGCTCTCCTTGGTTGGAAAAGATGCAATATGATTGACAACTTTTTTCTTCCACTCTTCTTTTTTCTTGGCAGTACGTGCACCCCCTCTCTTATCCTTGAAGTGCACGACTCCAGTTAATATCTTCCTTCCTAACAACTGGATTCGTCGTGGAGTGACTCCAAAAGTATTACTAAACACCTTCAAGCACACACTCACTTCAGAACCCCCTGGTTGTGGCAGGAAGTAAGTGAATGTATATTGCCTCCTACTTTCTCCTGGATGATCATACGTATCATGTCTTCTCCTCTTAATCACTTGAGGCTGAATAAACCATGCCAAAAAGTCCTGCTGCTTCTCATAATCTGCAAGCTCTTGAAACTGGCTGAACAGCTCATTGCGGTAATCTTGACGCAATGTTCTACATGACAGGTTGAACTTGCAGCTCACCTATGGACAAAAGTATTACTATAGTAACACGGGACAGTGATTCTATACTACAACAAAATTGCATACCAGTTGACGAAATTGCTTTCATGACTATACTACAGAGTCGCGGAATAAGTATGAACTTGGGTGACTATGTGATGTATCAGTGTGAATCATGGTAAGGGAAGGCAAAGAGACTTATTTCATACCACCACACACGCAGCAGCTCTGTACGAAGGAAAATATATTTCCTTTATAGAGCATGAAGCACAAGTTTTGGTGATTGCGCCTTCAGTTTTTACAGAACCAATCTGATTTGTATGCGACATATTTCAAGCTCACAATTATTCCACGCCTTACAATATTACACTGGACAATGAAGCTCTTTCCACCAACATGTCTCACTGTAGCGAGAATTATGTATATTTTTTAACATATCCTAGATGAAGAATTACTTAGCAAGATGGTGTGGTTAGTACATTGGATTTGTATTCGGGAGGATGTGGGTTGAATTCCCTGCTCCAACAATGCTGATTTCTATTTTTGTATGATTTACCGAACTCACTCCAGGCGAATGCTGGATATGGTACCTTAATATAGACAATCATTGTTCATTTGTGTTTGTTATAGTTTATTACAACCTAATCTTTCAAGATATTAAGCCCCATTTCAATCTTTTTATCCATCCTTCCAGTAAAACCAATTTTACCAGTCCATGCATAGTACATACCACACATTATGTAACAGTGAATATAAATTGAACATTATTGTGTTACAAAACACTATGATTAACATAATCGTAATACATACCTCTAAAGGCTTTTCCAGACATGGCACAACAACTTGAGTTTTTCCTGCAGAAAAATACGCTTCTCCAGAATTCCGTTGCTTCTTTCGCTCATTTTTGTTTCACTTTTCTTCATTATGTTTTCGTTTCTGACAACCTTTATTATCAATATTTATTATCACAATCAACTATTACTTTATAAACGTTATATAAATATAACAACACTTCTATAAACATACAGCAGAAATAACACACCAATGAAACACATGTGCAGAGAGGACACAAATTACAATAGCATTTTCATGGCGGTTATAAATGTATCATGGCACTTCCTACAACGTTTTCAGATGCACCTTATGTGTTTCATCGCTTGGGGTGCCACTACCTTCAACAAATTTTATAATGGAGGAAAACATGGCACTTACAATCCATTACTGCAGAAAAACACATAACTCTCAGTTAGGCACTTACAACATTTTGGCATGGCAGTCTTCAATTAATGTATTTTAAGGGATTTAAATTCCCGAGTCAACATGTAACCTGTTTTTGCAATGTGTAATTAATTTTGTGCCATTTTTCTAAATATAATGTAACGATTCATTTAACACTTTGGATGCTGACTCATTTTGATTTGTTCCTGCTCTGTGGACACAACATTTTTTTTACATTTTAGCTTTTTATAATACGTTATGTAAATTTTGTAGATGAAGATAAATTGAAACAGTAGGTGTGTTCCATGTCCAAGATCGAATCTTTCTCTTTATGTTGAACCCAAAAAATATAAGTACCTCCCTTTAATATTTTGTACAAATTTTATGAAATGTTATTTTTTTTTTATTTTATAAATTTAAAAATTTCTTGAAAACTAATTTGTTGAATATGATAAAATGGAAAAATCCCTTTGAGAATAATTTACGTGTATTGCACATGCAACAATAATCGTAGTGCCACACAGCCTACTTAAATTGGTAAAATTTGTACAATTTATATTAATTAAAAATTTTTTTTATGATTTTTGAAAATAAGTATGTTGTTCAAGTCAAAATAATGCTGTGACTATTAGTGCTCCACTTTTTTTCTTGTTGATATGCTATTGAAATGACACCTGCTTTAGCTAAAGTTACATTTTTTTTTAAGAAAACATTTACAGATTTGTACAGATTTTTATTACAAGTTTTTTTTTCAAAATACAGAATCCAAAGTTTTGTGGAAAACATATCTCGAACATTAAAATACAAAACAGATGCACTGCCAGCTGCTAGATGTAAGCATACTCCTTATAACAGAACAAAATATTAGATGTACAGATATGTACATAAATGTTCAAAATAAAAAATGAATAGTTGTGTGAAAAATATAATGGAATTAAATCAAGTAAACAAATATAGTACCATTACTTATGGCTAAATGTACACCTCACAACAAAACAAATGTAATATGTACAGATATGTACAGATTTTATTATCAAATATGATTTCAAGTAACAATAATACAAAGATTTGTGGGACATGTAACTTGAATATAACATAGGAATAAATAACTTGAATATAATAAAATAATATATATATAATTTGCCATTCTAAATTTGCTTAAAACAAAGCAATAAAACATTAGATGTACAGGTACATATATGAAATTTTTCCATAACATAAAATCTATAATTTTGTGATTTTCAAAATAAAACTCAGCAAAAATAAAACAAAGATGGAGTACCATTTTATCCTGTAAAATGTTCTTTTTAGGAAAAATGTCAAACCGAAGATACCTATATGGATATGTACACTTTATTCTTTACAATATAAATACTTTTCAAAGTGCAAACTTTAAGGTTTTGTAGAAAACCTGAAACTTGAATACACATAAGACAAAATAGAGACAAGGCCAGTCATTGCTTCAGCTAAGTCATCAGCAAGCTGTACACTTGTAAAGAAACAATCCAGATAAACTGTGTGTCAGACACTGGTAAGTTCTTTGAGTAAGCGTTTCACAATCCCTGAAGTGGTGCTGTCTTTTCCTTCTGTTCTACCAATATACACCTCAAAATTCCATATGTAACCTGTTTTACTATCAGCTACTATAAAAATTTTGATTCCATACTAGTTTGGCTTCTGTTGCATATACACCCAAAATCTTACCCTTCCCCTAAAAGGACATATTCCTTTGTCAACTGTGATCGCTTCTCCAGGAGTGAAACCGCTTTGAAATTTTTCAGTCAGAACATCTAACAAGGGCCTGACTTTATGAAGAGGATCGAATTGGGGATCATCCATTTCCTTTGCTGTTGCATTATCGTTTAGGTGGAACATAGACAGGATAAGAAGGAAGCTATCTCCCTGCATAACATTAGGGCATTACCAAATTTGTAGTCCAGTGATTTCTCAAACTGGGTGCAAAAGTACAGCAAGAAATATTTTTATTTCCAAGAGAGTAACAGTCTTCCATTTTTGAAAATGTGACTTTGGGGACAGTTTCTTTTCTGATCTGAGTTTTGCTAGGCGTCTGCGTGCAAATAAATTAGTTTGTTCATTCATATTTTTTATTACACTATCATCAAAAAAATATCTGAAGAAATATATTTCTTCGCAAGTGTTGTCTAGCAAAATACCTGGGTTAGGTTCCCCTGTGCCTCCGAAAACTTCAATGTCTGGCAGGCCTACAGGATCATCAGTCATCCATGGGTGACCAGTTCCTGCTGCATCTGTCCCTGCGATAGGTCATGAGCCATCAGCGCAACGTTCCTCTGCGCAGTTTGTCACAGGCTTCTGGCGAGGTAAGACGTTGTCCATGTACGTTGCATCGTTGTTTCACTGAAGTAGGTTACCATAGTTATTGAATACACCAGATCATAATTTTTCATACACTATTTTGCGAAGTATTCCCTCGGCAAGTGCCACTCCGCTTTATTTAATCATTATTACCAAATGGTACTTTAATTTAAAACCATATGTGCACTTTGTTCATGTCATGTGGCTAGGGACTTTGTAATCTGCAGTAATCCGCACATCAATGAAGATCATTCAGTGTTTTTAGTTGTTAATCATGTCAGGTCATGTTTGTATTATTGAGCAATGTAATTATGTATCATATTCATGCATTAGTTAATATTTTACGGTTGGTTTTGTGAAACCACGTGCTCATCACCAACGATGCCATTATCATCATTATAGAGTAAACGAAGATACATTGTGAATTTATTCGTACATATACATCATTTTGCATACAGTTCACGTAAGTTGCATCTAATTTCTCACGTGTAGCCACATTCATCAGCGAGTACCACTATAGTGGTCATTGTGCCAACTGTCACCATTCCATTGCGTACCTTGGGAATAGGTTTGACCATACAATTGCATTAGTTGGGAACAGCAGCATATATTCATCATCCACGCCCGCTTCCTAGCAAAACCATGGTCCATCACAGTGGCCATCGGTTCTATGCTCCATACGGAGCTGCATTTTCAAATGCAGTGGGAGCGCCCCACACAACCCTGCATTCAACAGATACAGCACATGTAGTAGCGAGCACAGTTTCCTTCCGCTGCCACACATGGGCTGACGTATCATAAAATTTATTCAGGCACGCTATAGTTAGTACGTAATAAATCATGTTGCAAAGGGATAGTGTTGTTTTTGTGCGATTCGACCTTATCATATAATTGTGCTTGTGTCAGATAAGTAACATAAAACTAAACCATCATCACACCTGGAACGAGACGACCACTAGGCATGCGACCAGAACACCCACCCCCTGGGATAATAGTGTCTCAAAGTGTGATGCTGGGAAGTATCGCTGGCGCCCACCCTCATAGCCATCAATTCAGTCTATAAATCAGTCATGTCTCATTCCAACAGTGTCAAGTGGCTTGCCCAAGTGGGGCCAGGTGCCTAGCAGAAACAACACACAGTATCAGGTCGGTTGCATGCATCCAAACAGCGCGCAAATTTGCCGTGTTTGACGACACCAGCGAGCTGTTGAGGAGCAAGAGTACAATGATGTCACCGGTCCCGCACTCCAGTTCTGCGACGTACTGTAGGAGAGCACATGCGTGACACCCCTCTGCAGTGTTACCACTGCACAAACAATCGTGCCAGTCAACCGTGAAATGCACAGCTGCGACAGTGACAGCAACATGGATAATTGTGTCAATTATGAATTCAACAAATAAATCAACCTACTAGACTGCAACACAAGGAACCAAGTGCCATGGAGTGTCTAAAAGTAGAGTGCATCGGCTCAACCACATCAATCCAGCAGTGTGCACGTGACGGATGTGATGGCAAAGGTAAGCAGTTGGCTAAATGTCAGGGGTGCAAAGTACAGGTACACACAAACTAAGTGCATGAACTCCTGGGAGTACAAAACATACAGGGACAGCGTGTTCAATTATAAAACATGTAGGGAAGGCGAGTCGGAGTAGAAGCCAGTGTTGCCAACCACACAGCATACCGTTGAGCTACAGTTACTGCCTGCAAGGTTATGTTCACCACCGGGAATGACTGGACCAGACTATACCATGTTGTTACCAACCTTTTCAAGGGGTGAAGCAGATGACCTGCACATATTTTGTAACATGTGTGAGGGTAAACTTTTGCATACATGGTGCATAGCGATGACTGGACTGAGGTCACTGCTGATCGTCTCCGCAGAGCAGCTGCCACCTGGTGGGGTTTAGTGAGAGAGTATCATGTCACTTGGGAGTCATTTTGCATGGGACTACTCAGCAGTTTTGAGACTAGCATAGATCACATACTGAACCACGCCAAATTATATCATGAATAACAGAGGGAGGAGGAGGATGACATTGAGGAATTTATGCAACACAAGGCAGCATTGTTCAAAAGACTGCGTCCAGAATAACTGGTTGAACGAGTGTTAGAGGTGGTAGCTGCCTTAGCATCTCCATCACTTAGGCCATATTTGTGCACTATTTCAAGACTCCAGTTTGAACATTTCATACGGGAGGTTTGCAATTGTGAAAATGATGTTAATGTAAACATGAGCTTCTGAAATCACTCACGTAAAAACAAAACAGCCACCACAGACAACCCAGCAGTAGTACCACCACCACCACAGCATCAACAACAACGTAACTACCAGACTCTTCCAACTCCGCCACCACAACACCGGTCGCAGAACAAGCTAGCAGCAGTTACACCATGTTGCTACTGTCCAGGGGAGGAATACCACTGGCAAGAGTGCCCAAACTACCCACATCACCAGCAGGGAAACTAAGTGAGGGGGTTGGTAACCTGGCATTCGTGCTGACCTCCACATGGGATGTAATTGCTGCGAATGCCACACTGTACCGATTCAACTGAGGCTGGAGTGTCAATGATGCGAGTTAAAGTGAACCTAGAACGCAAAACAGTAACAGTATTAATTGACACTGCCGCCAGCCATGACTTTGTGCGTAAAGGTCTATTGAGTAGCAGTACCACCCTCATCCCACAACGACGACTACAGTTTGCTACCACACGACAGAAAGGCGAAGCAACGAGCAGTGTGCGTGTCAACATCAACATAAGGGAGCTGTCAACTCAGGCGGAAGTGTTGGGTGTAGCAGATCTGTGTGAGGAGCTGATATTGAGCTACCCTGGCTGACTGACAACAACACAGTAATTGAACCACACCACGGATGTCTCCACACTAGAGGGCGCTGGACACTCTATACCGTCGGGACGGGACCACCTGCCGTGGCATCCGGCATGTCGTTGAACTAGTTCACCCATGCGATACAACAACAACAACAACGAGCAGTGCAGTATCTACTGCAGCAGTATGCCACCATCTTCAGTGATCAGGGGCCAGTGCAGCAGACGATAGCAGTAGAGCATGCCATCCTGACCACGACAAGCCACAAGACCCAGATATCTACTTTCACGTCGTCATCAATACACAGGTATGGGAAATGTTAAACAATCATGTTAATGAACCTACCAACAGCTTGTACAACTCTTGTATTACGTTAGCACCCAAGAAAACAGGGGAGTGGTGATTCTGTGTGGATTTTCGTGCTATCAACAAAATAATAGTAGATTTGCCACCTCCAGTAATTACCCTCAAAGAGGAGTTAACTACAATAAGACCAGCTGCCGTGTTTTCATCTTTGGACATGAAGTCAGGGTATTGGTAGATACCTATCAGACCGCAGGATCGGCAAAAAACCGCATTCACTACCCCAGATGGACGTAGATTTCAGTTTGTTACCATGCCGTTTGGACGTAAATGTGCACCTGCCACGTTTCAGAAACTTATGACTAAGGTATTCAATGGGTATGTATAAGTTTGCTGTGGCATACCTAGATGATATTTTGATATGGTCACGTAGTTGGAAGGAACATTTACACCACCTCAGTCTTATGTTCGAACGTCTTGAACAGCATGGTCTTGGGTGCAATGTTGCCAAGTGTAAGTTAGGGATGACAGAGTTAGGATTCCTTGGGCATTGTGTAACACAGGACGGACATCAACCAGATACAGCACGGTTGGTGAAAATTCAGGACGCACGGCCTCCGCGCTCATGTAAACAGATCAGGAAGTTCTTTGGACTTGTAGACTAGTTACGCAAGTTTATTCCCAGTTTTTCACAGCTTACAGCACCATTAACAGAATGAATTATTGTCAAGCAAATGTAAGTTCATATGGATATCGCAAGCAGACACTGCATTCAATGCCACCAAGCTAGCTTTTAAAAACTGTAAACAACTAGCGCGGTATAATCCTAAGTTGCCAGTCAAGAGGGAGTACGAGCAGTATTGTATCAGACAGACAGTGCCGGAAGACGGTACATCTTAAGCTATCACAGTGCCAAATTCAGTCCTGTTGTGCACAAGTACCACATCAACGAACAAGAATGTTTAGCCATTGTTTATGCTCTACGCAATACAGACCATACCTCCAGGGCCGCCATTTAACTTTAAGGACAGATAACCGATGTTAGATATGGTTAGCCAGCATGCAAAACGGTAAGAGTAGGCTTGCTAGGTGGGTACTAGCATTGCAAGAGTACAATTTCTCAGTCGAGCATGTAGCCGGAGAAATGAACGAACTGGCAGATGCCTTGTCACATAACCCAAACAGTCAAGAAAGTCAGAGACGGTGTAGAGTGGGAGGGAATTGTACCATCGAGCAGCCCTACAAATGTAAACAAAAATTAACATCCACATTGCACAGTCTAACAACTGTCAAAGACGACACGTTATCCTCAGTTACCGCTGCCAACGTCATGATTGAGGTTCATCACAGTCAGAGAACATCTGCAGAGGCAAATGAGCAGCGATGGAAGTGCGCGCAAGGGGTAGTCGACAGGTGGAGAGTAGTCGGAGAGGAAGTGCTGGCGAGGTTACCAGGCGTGCATGACAGATTGAAACCATTTATACCACCACCACAGCAACAGCTTGATGTACTATTTGCCTACGGCACAGCCACAGCCAGACATCCAGGTGTAGATCAGACTAGGTGTAACATCCACAAGTACTTTCACTGGCCAGGTGTACATCACGATACCCGGCGGTTACGTTCAGAATTGTATCATATGTAACACCAGGGAAACCAGGGCCTTGGATGGTGATGCACCGCAAGTGCCCAGGCGAGTAGAAGTTCCATTTCAGACAGTGGCTCTTGATGTAATGGGACCGTACCCACGCACCAAAACAGGGAAGAAGTTTCTTGTCGTCATCACTGATTTATTCACAGGTTGGGTAGAGGCATTTCCAGTCAGCAACATAAAGGCTACAACTATTGCAGGCATCCTGGAGTGTGAGTTCTACCCTTGATGGGGGGGGGGGTACACATCCCAGTTACTTACCAACGACAATGCTCAGTTCATGGGCAAGTGTTGGAGGTAATATTGCACGAAATGGCATTCTGAACATCTTTCCACCCCATCCTATCACCCACGCGTGAACTCAACTGAGCGGAGAAATCAAGAGAATTAAGACCTAGTTCTGAGTAAGACAAGGTGAGGAGCATACACTTTGGGCATACAACATCCCAGCCATATTGTTATGCCTTCGCAATCAAGTCAATGCCGCCACTAACAAAACACCAGCTGAGTTGGTACAGGGGTGAAAGTTGCGAACACCCAAAGCACTCCGAGAAAACCCGCTCACACCACCAGACCAAATAGCAACCAATTAGCAGGACATTCATGAACATGACAGGGAGCATCAGAGAGCATATCTGTCAGCATGTGTACCGACCAGTAGATGTCCACCAAAAGACCTAGTGGCCAGGATGTATGTTTATGTCAGAGAGAGCCCACTACCAGCATCCATAAAGCAGTACTGTGCAGGTCTAGTGCCTAGATGGGTAGGCTCAGTCTTAGTAACCAGACAACTTAGTGAAACCACCTACTTAATGAGCTATAAGAGGCACAGAATAGCCAAGAGGCACAGGGACGATCTTCAGATAGCTCGGACTCCGGGAACACCCCGAAGGAACCAGCAAACGACACCACCACCGTCAGTACCGCCCACGCCACCATCCGATGAAGACAGAAGGCAGACGCCTGAATCACCAATATGTGCCAATTTCAGTATAAACAGTGCTGGGGATCCCATTTTCGTAGGTTTAGCACCGTAGGAAATTCAACACCAGTGCAACCAAGGGAGGACATGTCATGTTACAATTTGATTACCTCACCGTTCCTATGTTTTTCACCATTGACAAACATAAGTGCGACAAAATCTAGTAAGACAAGGTCAGTCCGATCACCCCAATCAGTTAGTGTAGTGTGGGAGTGCAGATAACCCACTTTCCACGACAGTATAACCACCACACCCAGATGCACCAGGACTGCCATACACAGGTTGGCCAACGTCACGCCTACAAAGCAGAACCTGCGCAAATGAGCAGGAGAACCATCAAGGGCAATTGACTGCCCTACACCATCGAGACGCAGACAAGTAGGGTTGCCACCACAGCCATGTCCTGCCTGTCCGCGGGCAGATGTGTCAGTTCAAGTACGGACAGGTCAGCGAAGAGTGGAGACGACGCAGTGGCGCTGTTATGGTCTCCGCAGGAGGAGTCGTTTGACACCGGCCAAGGGCCAGCAGGGGCAGTAAGCCCATAACGTCACCATAAATCCATAGGAATAAGCATGTGCATGACCACACACTCATGAAATATTTTATTAATTTAGTGTTTTAGTGTTTTGCATGTATTCTTTTCAACATGGTCATTGCTTGAGTATGTCTAGTGTTTATTTTTCAAAGAGGTCACGACTTACATTAAAACAGCCACCCGGAAATGTTCAGTGGTTTGATCAACTCATTTTCAACATTGAAAACCATAATTATCATATTTTAAGGGATTTCGATTCCAGAGTCAACATGTAACCTATTTTTGCAATGTATAATTTATTTTGCACCATTTTTCTACATATAACATAATTAATTTTAAATACTGTTTCTGGTATGGTAGAGAACAGTCATGTGTGTGGCGCCAGAAGTGAACGCCCCGGCGATAGGCCATGAGCTATCAGCGGCAATGTTCCTACGCACAGTATATCGCAGGCTTCTGGCGAGGTAAGATGCTGTCTGTGTACGCTCCATCATTGTTTCACTGATGTAAGTCACCATAGTTATTTAATACGCCGGATCATAATTTTTCGTACACATTTTTGCCAAGTATTCCCTCGGCAAATGCCACTCCGCTTTATTTAATCATTATTACCGTAAATGGTACCTTAATTTAAAACTGCGTGTGTGCTTTGTTCATGCCATGTGGCTAAGGACTTGTAATCAGCCTGCACATCAATGAAGATTATTCAGTGTTTTTTATTATCAGTCATGTCGGGGCATGTTTTTATTATTCAGCAATGTAATTATGTATCATTTTCAAACATCAGTTAATATTTTACGATCGGTTTTGTGAAACCACGTGCTCAACACCAACGACGCCAATACCATTATTGTAGATTGAACAAAGAGACATTGTGCATTCATTCATACATCTACATCATTTTACGTACGGTTCACGTAAGTTGCATCTAATTTCTCATGTGTAGCCACATACATCAGCGAGTACCACTATAGTGGTCATTGTGCAAACTGTCACCATTCCATTGTGTACCTTGGGGCTACTTTTGACCATACAATTGCATAGGTGGGAACAGTAGCATACATTCATTATTCACTCCCGCTTCCCATTCAAAACTGTGGTCCATCGCAGCGGCCATCGATTCTCTGCTCCATAGGGAACTACATTTTCAAATGGCGTGTTAGCACCCCGCACATCCCTGCATTCAACACATATAGCATATGTAGCCGCGATCACAGGTTTCATTCCACTGCCACACATTGGGCTGACATCATAAAATTCATTCAGGCACACTATAGTTAGTACGTAATAAATCATGGTGCAAAGGGATAATTTTGTTTTCATGCTATTCGACCCTATTATATAATTGTGTTCATGTCAGATAAGTAAATCTAAACCATCACCACACCTGGGACGAGACAATCACTAGGCACGCAACCAGAACACCCACCCCCCTTTGGATAATAGAGTTCTGAAGTGTGATACTTGGGAGTATCGCTGGCGCCCACCCTCATAGTCATCAATTCAGTCTATAAATCAATCACGTCTCTTACCAACAGTGTCACATTCTTCCTTGCACAAAATAAAATTTCTTCACTCTCTGTGCTCTCTCTTAACAAGCTAATGCTACGCTTACTGCACACCGGTTGGCACTCGTAGCAACTGACAAAACAGCATAGATTGTTTATTGGCAATGTGTGCTGGCCTGGCAGCCTAGTGTGTTGCAACTGTCAAGTTCATGCACATTTAACACAGTGTGCAGTCATGTCCACTGGATTCATTAAGTAACAATGTGCTGCGCTGGAATAGAAAAAGTTGTATGCAACCATTGTACGAAAATGATTTTTTTCATTCTATTGAAACTTAAAACTAAAGGTGTAGGTGTGACAGTTATATGGTAGCGACAACTATGTGACAATACACTGTAATTAATCACATGTTATCATACACTGACTTAAGTTATAACTAAAGCATATATTATTTTCCATTTAATATAATTGAAACTAACAGTTTGGTTGTTTGATGATTCATATTTTGTGTTTCATATGTTGCTAAGTTGAAAAAATGCATAATTAATAATTTATTTAAGACTTTCCTAATTAACTGTACAATAAGAATAGAGTTAAGTATTAAAATTTTAAACAAAATATAACTCTTTGTTTGTATTTTTTGCACAAAAATATCATATAATGACTATAGAATTTAACTTATAAAATTATGTAAACTATATTTTATCCTGTACAGCAAATAAGTTATATTAAAAGAATGTGACACATTATAAAAAACCTCTTTGTATAGTAAAATAAATACACAGTCAATTTTTTACAACTTCAAATGTGGCATTTATTTAAAGCACGGCATCACTTTTTATAAAACTATTTTAAGGAATATAAGTTATCTTGTAAATACCAGTGCATTCGTTTTGTGAGGGGGTTGCGGACCTGGTCCCTATTTAACATTTTTGATCTGTGTATATGTCTTGCTGCTTTTAGTCATGTGATGAATCCTTTATGGTACTTTGAATATGTTGACAACACAACTATTGTTATTTTGTTTTTTTACTTGTGTTCATTAAGTAAAATGTTGCTCAGAATATTGATTCAAACATTCTATCTAGGTAAACTTTTATAACATATTGCATTATTAAGCCATTTCCAACCTTATGGGACTTGTACTACAATTCAAGGTACTCAATTTAATGTGATTGTGAAGTGTGAGATGTCAAAAGATACTCCTTTAAATTCTGAACAGATTGTCTTCTTTAATTGTTCCTGTACCGAGGGAGGCTATGTCAGTCTCTTCAGGGTGTTTAGTATGTTTGAGATTTAGCCTAATTTTCGTAACAAATGTAGATTCATATATTTTTATTACAACTGCACATGTATCTGTTGATCGAGCATTTTCCTGTAACTTATTGTAATAACATTTTGCTGTATAGTGAACTTTCCAGTTCCTACCATAATTTTAAATGTAAACACCTAGTGGTGGATTTGCCCAAGGTTTCCCAATATTTTATTTTAGTGTATTTTTGGCAGATTTTTATGTGGTAAAGTTTTATAGTGAATTTGAAGTTGGCTGATGTGCTGCTTTCTTTTAAAGTATCAGGTAATGTGCTGTAACTCTAAAATCAAGTTTCCTATATCAAGTTTGGTATTAAAATGCTCAGCATTTAATTACCTAAATTCTAGCTAAGTGAGTTTTTGTTTTATACTTTGTCAATTAAGTACTAGTAGGCTTTATGTAAATTGGTATAACTTTAAGGGAAGTGGTTGTCTTTAGCAGTCAGACACAGCGGCACCGATGATGGGTGCAGCTTTCCTGGAATCCATGCCCTATAAGGCCATGTTGTTGGTGATTGGCTACAAGCCAGTGATGGAATGTTGAGGGTGTTTGTGACGTCGGCAAAGCTAGTGCAAGGGCGAGCAGAACTATTTTCTGCATCCGCAGTAACTTCCTATCAGCCATTAAGTAAAAGAAACCACTAATTACCATGTCAAGTGCATTAATAAATCTAATCTAAGTTCAGGACAAAGCAGTTTAATAATGAATTGCAACTAAGGAATTTAACTGTATAATTACCACTTTGGCAAAGAGTCGTCAGTTGGCGCATGAATATGTAAGGGTGGCTGAATCAAGGCAAGCACTGGACCTGGATGGGGGGGGGGGGGTAGTCAAGTTGGAATCGCGAGGCGAGACCGACGTGTGCTAGGCAGAGGGCCGAGAGAATTCTTTTGGTATTCGACGTGTGCTAGGCTGGGGACAGAGAGAGTTGCTGGTGTGGGGTGGAGGCAAACGTGGCCGCCCTTGCCGAGTTTAAGGCAGTTTGCTAGCTTTTTCTTAAGACTTTATGAGTGGTGAAGGAAGCGGCCAAGTAGCTGCAGGGTTTCTTTTTTGTTCTAGTTGAAACTAAGGACCATCATATTTATTCTTTTGTGTAATTAATGTACGTCACGTCTGCCGTTGTAGTCTTTTCGGTGTGAAACTCCAACCAGGCCTAAAGTGACCCTTGCATCAGACATTTTGATCCCGAGGGATACAACCATGTAATTTTTTGTAACAAGTTGATTTTGGACAAGCTAAATTAATTAAACTTCAAGTGATTTATTCGGGAATTTGGCCTTTTAATTGTATCACCCTTTTTGAGACACTCGACTGAAGCTATCCGGCAAACTTTTATGTAAAGACCCATTACAGTTCCTTTACACCATAATTATGTTCTGGATCAAAATATCAACAACAAATTCAAAATACGGTAAGGACACTTTTTTCCCCCGTGTGGCATCCTAATCTCTATATTTTAGCCGCTATGATTAATATGAAACTTAAGAAAATCTTAAGGAATGTCTGAGGATTCCTTAAGAAATCTTAATTTTTTCCGCAGATTTCACTCACTTTTCGACTGTGCAATGAAAATTCCTTGCACTTTACTCAGAGGGATCTTAGGTTTTATTCAGTGTGACTGTGCTATTGAACCTAAACCTATTAAAATTACCTTTTCTAGCTGCGGTACGTAATCATTTCTTCATAGATAGTCTTCAGCCATCCGCCGAAAAATAATTTTTTAAATCTATTGAGAACTCTGGCTGCTGTAGTGGCTTCGAGTTAAGTGTGTGCAGCCGAGCTAGCGATGCTGCATTGTGTAGCAAGTACAAGCCTAGATCCTTCCTCTTGACTTGGTGGGGAAACAAGCATCTAAGTATCCTGCCTATTCAGTGCAGATTCAGACAGCCTGAAAACTAATAGCGAGATAGTGTTTTTCTGCTGGGTCATTCTAGTTTAAATCAACAAAATTTTAAATGTTTAGTTGCTCCACAATTTTTGATTTTCATAAAATTTTGTAGGTTTTTATTTTTTGTAATTGCCTGTCATTAATTACTGTACTTAATAAACACAGAAAGCTGAATATGGTCACATTTTAAAGCTAAGAAAACAAGACTTTCAAGCATGTTTTGCTTATACAATATCATAGTGATTTGTGGGTTCCATAACCTCTATAGTTATGTAAACGAAGTTGAGTTTTTTCTGATAAACTCACTTTTTTTTACATTATGAAAGAGAAGAGAACCAAGTTTGATATTTTTTCTAGTTACAGCTTAGTAATATTAATTGTAATTATTGGGAAAATATCAACTGGTTTTTTTTCTTCCCTTCATTGTAAAAAAAAGCCTGAACTATAATTTGCCTTCTTTAACATTAAAATATTTTTATGTAAGACTGGTAATAATAATCTGGAATAAAACTGCCTAAATGTGGCAGCTGGTCGGCTCAGATAATGGAAAATTTTAGATGTACAGTAGAACCATATAACTAAATGTTTGTGGCCCAAAAACGTTCAATCTGTATTGATGTTTAATAATATCTGTACAACATCCCTAAAAAATTCCTATTTACTTACATTTTGTCGGAAGTTAGGTAATTTAAAAATAATATTTATTTGACACGCAACAATAACATGCCGCAGTTATCATCAATTGTTAAGACGCAGGTGTGAAAGAAAGTAATTCAGCAAAAAATCTCTTAAAACTTCTGCTGGAACACATGTGAAGTATGTGACTTTCGAGTTTAGCCATGTGCGGGACATCAACTTGTGAGAAGTGTTGACTAACATTGCCACATCTTCTGTCATTCTATTTCTTTCCATCTCCCAGAACAAAATGTAGAATAATCCAGACACTTATAATAAGAAAGAAGGACATGCATGGCAAAAAAGGAGGACATTTAACTTAAAAGGAGGACAGTGAAAATACTGGATAAGAACTGGAAATATTTTAATACATCCATGATTGCTGGCATCTGTAGCAACGCCAAAACATTTAATACTTCCCATTGTCTCATCAACAATGTCAGTTGCTTGAGGAGCAATGACATTTTGAGTTGTTACTCCTGCTTTGGTTCTAGCGCACTACATATTTTTTTCAGATTTCGAGTCTTGAAAAATTGTCTTATTCAGGCTAAATTTGCAACCTGTTGATTTAAAAGAATTTTTCTCTTGTACATTTTTTCAGACGCTATGAACAAATATGGTTTGTTGTAAAACAGCACCGCATTAATGAATAAACGTTCAGTTACTTTTCTGGCATTTTAATTCAAAGGGAGCAGAGTCATTTTGCTTACACAGAATCCATAACCAACTAAGCTTTGTATATGCAGTGTTTTTTTTGCTGGTCTTACATAGCTCTTCGTGGCATATATATTTAACTACGATAACTTGCAACATATCGAAACGCCATGCGCCGTGGTCCAATGTATGTGCTGCTACGTGTCGTCGAATCATCGAATAATGGGGTATAAGATTCTGAGGTTTGGCTACGCACACACGCAGACACATACGCACGTGTGCGGACACACATACCAACACAAGCATTGTGACATCACAAACTGTCTTGTGTGATTCATTGTGTGTGTCTGACGACAGTTCCATGAAGATTAATCCAGCACTGGAATGTATGCAATGTCTTATCCTATTAAAAAGCAGGGCGTTTTCAATCACCATAAGAATTCCAACCTGACGAAAAAAAATTCATAAGGAGGACATGTCCTTCTATTGCCAGACATCTGGTAACCCTATGCAAAAAACTAATCTCAGCTTGCAATGTCCAGACCACGCCTGTTCTACACTGCTTGATAACCTAGTCTTTAAGCTTTAAAGTGAGACCATGATCGGCTTTCTATGTTAATAAGGTACAGTACTTAATGACAGGCAGTAAAAAAAGTAAAAACCTACAAAATTTTATGAAAATCAAAAATTGTGTTGAAACTAAAGATTAAAAGTTTTGTTGATTAAAAATAGACTGACCCAGCAGCAAAACACTATCTCTGTATTAATTTCCAGGCTGTCTGCGGCTGTACTGTTTAGGCAGGGTACCTAGATGCCTGTTTCCCCACTAAGTCAAGAGGAACGATCTAGCCTTGTGTTTGCTACACAATTTATTTATTTTATTTATTTATTTTTATTCATTTCCATCATTCTGTTCATCCTATATAATTAATACTACTTGAGGATATAGAATTTGTCTGATAAAAATATAAAATATTAAAACATAAAAACATAATAATTACCTGTTACATAACAGGCCAGGATATATTTACATTAATAAAAATACATTTTGCATATAATCAATTACATTATACATTAACAGTCCATAGGCCATGCTTGTCTAACCACTATTTGTAAGAAAATCTTTAATTTCTTGGATATTATAAAAGTACTTGTGATCTATTAATTTGCAGACTAATTTCATAAATTTATTAATATTAGGTTCCTTAGCTATATTTTTAGGAAGTAGATTAAAAAGTTGAAAAACAATAAAATATACCTTTTTCAAACTTAGAGCTATGATATTGTATATGTCTTAATCTATAACCATATCTTGTGAAATGAGCGTGAACAGTATTATTTGAGTTGTTACAATGTTTATTCAAATGAATTAATTTGAGCGTATTAATCAAATAAATGTTATAAAGTGTTGGTATCTTGTGAACTGTAAATAAGCGTCTGCATGAAGTTAAGCTGCTTGAGTTTGATAATATCCTAATAGCTTTCTTTTGCATTATAAAATTTTTTTATATTAGTGTGATTACCCTAGAATTCGATACTGTATCTCATAATATAGCAAAAAAATGTATAATAAACTTGTTTCAAGTTCTTAAAATCAACATTTTTTTTCAGCATTCTTTAACATATGACAAACAGATGCTAACTTACTTTCCAACAATGAAGTACGTATGCAGCATTGCTAGCTCGGCTGCACATACTCAACTCAAAGTCACTACAGTGGCCAAAGTTTTCAATAGATTTTAACAATTATTTTTAGGCGGATAATTGAAGACTACCTACAGAGAAATAATTATGTACCCAGCAAGTAAAGGTACTTTTAGTAGATTTAGAGTTAATTGTACAGTCACACTGAATAAAATCTAAGATATCTCCGAGTAAAATGTGAAGAATTTTCATTGTACAGTTGAAAAGTGAGTGAAATGTGCTGAAAAAGTGAAGATTTTTTAAGGAATCATCAGACCTTCCGTAAGATTTTCTCAAGTTTCATATCAATAATGGCAGCTAAAATTTAGAGATTAGGATGCCACATGGGCGATAAAGTATTCTTATTTTGAATTTGTTGGTGATGATATGATCCAGAACGTAATTATGCTTTAAAGTAACAAACACACTGGTATTTACAAGATAATTTATATACCTATTAAATATTTTATTGAAAAGTGGTGTGTTTTAATTAAATTCCACTTTTGACGTTATAAACATAAATGTTGATTTTTTTATTTTACGAAAAGGTTTTTGAAAAATTTATTGCATTCATTTTCTTGGCTTGTGGGTGTGAGCCGCGTCTGAAGATTGTCTTGCGACGTTTCGGCAGTCGTTGCAGCTGCCATCATCAGGTAGTCGGAGTCGGAGACCAACTGGCAGATGTAAGAGTTGCAGGTCCTTATATACCCTGGTGTCTGGGTGGCTGCTTCCTGGTTGGCTGGGCCCGTCGGCCAATCACAGGCCCGCTT
>PNEQ01122619.1:0-19049 GCA_003012365.1 Medauroidea extradentata
ACATATAAAAAATAATAAGAATTACTGGTGATGACAAATTACTTAATTAACATTCCTTTAAAATTAACATACAACAAAACACTGACCCTGAAATGTGTGACCACGTGGCTGAATAAAACTAAACAAGACTTAATATTAAAATGGCTCGTGCTGAAGGCAGGTTGATTGCTGGCCGTAGCTCAGTCCTCAGTTTGTTTATCTTAGTTTCTGATTACGTTAATAAGTACTTTATGATAAGCTGTGAAGTTGGTGGTGGTGGGGTGTTGTGACGTCACGTGGAGGCGGCGATTCAAACAAACACACGTGTCGCTGGCGCACACACGACCCCGCACTAATCGGCACTGTTGGAGTTCAGGAAAAAAAAGGGGGGGGGGTCCGGAGCAAACCGAGGAAACCCTGTCACATGGTCAGGACGGGCTTAACTTCCCAGGCCTAGGGCTTGGGATGACGTCATAGTATATTTCTTTGTTCTGAAGAGAAGGACCTTGAGATGTTGCTGGGCATTCCACCACACAGAGGGATCAAAACATTGCTGTACTAACCTCAGAACACTACAATGGACCAGCAGTCTTAGCTCACCTTTACTCACAATGACCACCCAATATGGATATCAATAAAACTTCAAAACATTTTAAGTACAGTCAACTCCCGACTAGCCAAGATAATTGAGGGAGGCAGTGCTGCAGCTAATCGAAAATAAAATAATCCTTGTCATTAATTCATATTACTGTTGTTGAATAAGTACCGTATTTACTCATGTATAATGCACACTTTTATCACAAAACATCTGATAAAAATTCAGGGGTGCACGCTATAGACGGAAAATAAAAAAAAAAAATCCGCCTCGAGAAAAAAACGGAGTGGTGAGAGAAGGCTGAGTTGTAAACTGGCGGGCGTCAAGCATGGGAGGCAGAGAGTGAATGTTTCTCACCGCCTGGTTCCATCATTACTACACTTCCTTTTCTTTTTCTCTACCCCCTCCACACCTATTTTCTGCTGTAACTGTCGCTGCTAAAACCCATTTTTTTTGTTTACCTTGGCAGGAAAGTTCGTGGGAGGGCGGAAGCAGTATGAGAAGTTAATTTTGACGTCTCGTGATAACCATCTTTCGAAGGAAAGGAATAAAAAAGGACGGCACTGTTCATTTTCCCCCCATCGCCGGGAGAGGGAAAGCAAGACAGGGCGGTGATTGGGGCCCACAGTCCTCTGCTTGTAGCAAGCCCCCTGCCGCATTCCTGAGCCTTTCTTTCTTGTCAGTGCGAGTCGGACAGTAAATAAAAGAGGCAAGCTTGCTCTGCTGTCATGGCACATTATCTCGTTTTAGGGGAGGGCCGGGGGGCGGGAGGCATGCTGGAAGCAGTGGACAGGACCCAGCAGAGGAAGAGTGGGAAGGAGTGTTGTTCAGGCACATGTGAGCCGGCTGCAGGCTGCCTGGCTGCTAGTGACCTTGGCAGACTATCAATAGATAGCTGCAGACATATACCGCCCCCCCCTCCTTTTTTCCTTTTCTCCCACATTCTCTCCGCCCATCACACTCTTAACCACTGTGAGTCATCTTCCCTCTCTCTTTTCTTTGTTAACCATGGTTCCTTCCCTCCTCCTCCTCCTCCTCCACCCTAGCGAATCTGTTGTAGCCTCCTTCGTGCTGCTTCAAGATTTTTTACTCTCATGATTTTTTACTTTCTAGCAGGACATAAATTTTTTTTCCTGGAACTTGTGGTGAAAATCGTGGTGCACATTATACACGAGGGCGCACTATACACGAGTATATACGGTATTAGCAAAATAGACGTCCAGCATCCAGCAAAAGTCAAGTGACATTGTAAAAATGAGACCCGCTAAAATGAAGCCATCATAAAATCAAGATTCTGAAAAAATCATACCTTGTAAAATCACAGTGTTACTGAATTATTTTTTGGTCCCTTGCTTAAGGTGCCATGGTTAATCTGCTCAGTAGATGATACCTACGCAGATAACCATTACTGACCATAATGCATGTAAACCAGAGAATTTGTTAATTATACAGGAAAACTGTAATCTGTCTCATAAAAGAAATCTTAGATTTTAACAGTTATGAAGGCTGCCATGTGAACAACTATTGCAGTGGGTAATATTATATCTTAGTATTTGACAGCTGAGTGTATTTGTGTAAAAACCACGTGTGCAGTGTATTTGTGCAAAAACCACATGTGCCAGAAGAAAACACTACTGTTTCCATAGAAATAAAGCATTGTAACTGTGTATAGGAAACCAACATAACACTCATTTTCATGAGTCCTGTAGTTATACGAATGGTACCCTAACATTATTTTAAAATTCTGTGTGCGATTTTAGCAGTATGCACTATTTTTATGCTTACTTAAGGTGTCAAACCAACTGAAAAATATGGACTGGAAAAGAACTGTTTAAAATTTAGAGAAAAGTTTTGAATTCTTCCTGCTTGCTAGGAAAGTTTTGGTTATAATGTAAGTGTGTAGTTTCTTTAATGTACAGAATTTGCTTCCCAGTTAATAAAGATAATTTAAGACTTAACAAATGAATTTTAGCATGCTGTATGTAAACAGGATAAAGAAAATTTACCTTCAGACAAAATTTGCAAGCTATTTACATCACTGCTTCTATCACATTGTTTACAAGCAATTTACTTAATGCTCTTAATCTATTATATGTCTACGTAGGCCAGCAAGTGATGATGTATATGAACAGATACTGTGGTATAGTGTGCACCACGATTTTTGCAACAAGTTCCAAGGAAAATAATTTAAAGTGCCATGCTAGCATGTAAAAAAACTCATGGGAGTAAGAGACTATGAAGCAGCATGAGGGAAGCTACGTTGGATGGGCCAAAGGAGAGGAGGGAAAGAAACATAGCTAACAAAAAAAAAAAAAAGAGGAGGAAAGATAACATTCACACTGGCTAGAGAATGATGGTTGGAGGGGAAGGGGGGATGTGGCTTTTCTCCCTTGTCCACAGCGATCTATAATTAGCCTGCCAAGGTCCCTTGCTGCCTGCCTGCAGCCAGCTCACGTGCATCTGCACAACACTCCCACTCCCCTCTCTTGCTGTGCTGTGTGTCTGTTGCTTCCAGCATTTTCCCCTTCCCCCTTCATCCACGAGATAATGTGCCATGACAGCAGAGTGAGCTTGCCTTTTTTTATTTACAGTCCAGCCAGAGCTGAGGAGAAAGCAAGGTTCAAGAATGCGGCTGGCGTAAGCAGAGGGTTGTGTGGCCTCAACCACCACCCTGCCTTGTCTTGCCTTCCCTCTCATGGGGAAAAAAATAAGAACTGTGACACCCTTTTTTCTTCCATTCTTTCCCTATGGAAAGTTAGTTGATCACGAGACTTTAAAATAAACTTCTCATATTGCTTCTGCCCACCACTCACAAACTTTTCTGCCACATCAAACCGAAAGAATTAAGGTTTCAGCAGCCACAGTTACAGAAGATTTACGGGAGGGGGGAGAAAAGGAAGAGAAGTAATGATAGAGGAACCAGGCGGTTAGAACATTCTCTCTCTCTCTATGTCCCACTCTTGCCACCCACCAGTTTACGTCTACAACTCCGCCTTCTCCCCCCCTCCTGTCGCCTTTTTTTCCAAATTTTTTCTTTCTATTTTCCGTGTATAGTGCGCACCCCTGAATTTTTATCAGTTGTTTTGGAATAAAAGTGTGCACCATGCACGAGTAAATACGGTATATGTTTTCGCTAGTTATCGCAGTGTGTGATCGTAATTTATAGGACAAGTTTTTATATTTTTGGCATCAGTTAAGCTCAAGATACTACAGTAGTAGTTTGTGTAGTTGAGTTTGATTGTTCTTATATTTAAGTTTATTTTCTTTTGCAAGTAATGATTCTCTGTGACCGATGATATTCATGTTAACTATTTTTGTAAGTTTTGACATCAAATGTTAGAAATACTGGCTGCTTTGGTAAGGGTGTGTGGATTATAAAACTAGCAGTTTAATGTATGTGTGTTTTTGTGTCACTTTTACCCATGTAGTATCGTACTCTACTTTGCACTCAATTTTAGCTGCTGTAAATTTGTGCTCAGAATATGTGCTGATTGATATAAAAGTTGACTTTTTATGGTGGTCATATTTTATCTCTGTATAATGGTGCTCAAGTAAGGCTTTTTGAATGTAATAGAAAAAGTAGTTTACTAGTAACAACAAGTATTGAATCTTATATTGTATTACTTTAACTGTGTTTTTTTGTTTAGTGATGGTGTGGCATCCAAAAAGAAGTCACTTTTCCAAGTGATCCAAGAGTTGGTGGAATCAAGGGTGTCTGATGATGCTCTTCGAGAAGCAGAGAGGAAATACACACATTGTCCACCCCGTACCAAAGAGGCTCTATATTACAGGTACAGTATTGTTTGCAATAAGTACATACAATTTTAACAGTTTAAAAAAGGATCATTCTGCCACAGCTGTTACGGCTGTGAAGAAAATAACATTTGTAAACAAACGCTACACATGTTATTGCCAGTGGATAAAAATAATTTAAATGGTGAGTATTTTGATGTAATTGGGCATTTTAAACTTACTGGTAAGTAATCATGCTGTTCAACAAAGCATATTTTTTAAATTCCACAAAGGCAAATTAATGGTAAATGAAAATAAAAAACTGTACGCTATCGTCAAGAATTTAGAGAAAAATAACACGCTCTTAAGGAAAAATAACCTACCTTTTTTCATGTACCTATATATGTTAACATAAAAATAGAGCAAAAATTGAATTGTTTGAAGGAACAAGTGTTTTGTGAAGTAATTTCTGCAACGTAGCTAGTAATATTTCTGAGAAGTAACAGTTTGGTATTTTCATTTGTGACTGGACTAAATCTGTCTCTGTAACTGATGTGATGTCAGTAACTAGCAAACGTAGCAACTGGAAGATGAACTAAAATTAGTTTTACGGGAGTCTAATAATAGTATATGTACTGTACAGTAAGTAGTCGATTTACGTCGTACCAATTTACGTCGTTTCAGATTAATGTCACTAATGTCTTATGTACCTATGTTTAAAATTAAGTAATCACAGATGCAGAACGTCGTTTTCGATGCTCGTACCTCTTTATTTTAACTAAGACACTACAACATGTAAATCTTAATACCATACTGTAGTTTTACGTTTTATTTGTGCTACGTAGTGTAAGCTACACGTGCGTAACCCTATCTTATCATACGCTATGACATACGCTTTCTGCTTTCCATGTGGTGATGCAGTGCTACTCACCCGCCCACTTAGGGTAGCACGACAAAGTGTTATCTCCTTCTCGCGACGCCATAGGAGTTTCTCCTTCCCCTCTCCGAAAAGCCCTTGGCTTTTCAGTCGCTGTGATAACATTGCATTGAACAGAGTTATAAATACACTGTTGTTAGTTTCATCACACTTTAAATGTGGTTGCAGTACAGTATCAGCTCGCTGCAATTCATAATTTTTACTTTATGAGAGGGGTTCCAATCTGCAGAATTCATTTTCAAAGTTTGTTACTATTTCGAAAAATTATGAACACCTGTCTCGTTAGCGACGAAAGTGGAAATTGTGTGATGTTTCAATTCAGACGAGAAGGCTGTTGACATTAGTAAATGTTAGTTCTACATACAGTTCGTACAATTCAAGCAAATGCGGACAAAATTAAGAGTAACTTACCTAACGTCATCTGTCAGTGCTACAAAGACGAGTTATACAAGTCATAATGCAAAGGAGAAAATGGAGAAGATGCTTGCAGTGTGAATTGAAACACGAAACCAGCACCCTTCCTCCAACCTTTCTTCTACTAGCTATCTAGCCAGCGTGTTTGAGATAAACAAGTCTTGCGCAAGATCACGTCAAACAGTGTGGCACAGAACTGTCATGATTTTTTTATAAAAATATGCAGCCTGTCACAGCAATATATCACAGTATTTTATGAAAGAAGGTATAAAAACATGTTTACTTACTCTTCCATTAATATTAATGACACATGCCTATATTGTTTGTTAAATATTGCAATTGTTAAATATACTAAAGCAGTTGGTTAAAATAGCAATGTCGAAAAGCTAGTAAGTAGTTGGACTTGTTTCCCACACTAAGTTCACTGTTAGTCTGTGATAAAATTGTATACTGGCGGTTCTGTGTGTGCATGCTTCTGGCAGACCATAGGCGACTGGCCTGATCCCGCGGGAATTGAACCCAGATCACCTTGGTGGAAGGGCGAGTGCTTTAGCCCCTGTGCCAACTGTGGCCACTTGCACAGTTATTGGATGGTGATGGAGCCCTAACCACTGTAATGTTGCATGTGTCAACATTTTGTTGGAGGCAATGTGCTGCAACTGGCTTCTCCAGTGGTTTAATATTGTAACCAGCTCCTACTTCTTGACATCTATTTTGTGGTCAGAGAAGCGAAACCAGTTCAGTGAAATCCTGCTAAGTTCTCTTTTAATAAGCTCCTCTTCTTCTTAAGCCAAGAAGTGTTGCACCATACAGTATTTATTTACACATGTATAATTAGAATTTTTAAAGAAGTAGTACTTACTGTATTTACAATAACATTAATATATTTTTCAATCCCTTCAGAAATATATTATCATAGTTTCATTGCATATTATACATTGCAATATTTGTACTGTATCGTTTTAGTTAAATTTCTCGTTGCACTAATGGATAATTTACAATTTTTCTGTACTTAACAACATTGATGACAAGCAGCTTCAAAAACAACCTAAATGTAACTTATGTTTAATATAGGGAAACAAAGGCAGCTAGGCAACTAATTACATCTTAAAATTAGATAGAAACATGTACTCACAGAGTATCATGAAGGTTGACAGTTACACGCACGAAAGGACGACACATTTTGCACGAAAGTGCTAGCGGCTACGTTTCGGCTCGCATGGCTTCACCGGGCGAAGAGAAGACACTGTACTGCAATATGGCGGATGGTAATTGGTTAACCTAGCAGCCAGGAAGTGAACTAGAGGTAGGCTGCAGATCTGAAAATGAACCTGGCCAGGTGGCTGTTTGGATTTTGTTATGTATTGGTGGGCCAGTTCCCATCGCCTTAGTTCTGCATTATTGATGGATGGTGTTAAGGCTTTCACCACCCTGGTTGTGTAGCAGGAATCAAAATCTAGATTGTGGGATGCTGCATGAGCTGCAACTGGCTTGTCTAATATGAGTACACATTGGTACCAGCTAGGACCTTTTTGGTGTCGGCCCTGTGGCAATTCATCCTCTGCCTGAGGGTGTTGGTAGTGAGACCAATGTACTAAGCCGAACAATGTTTACACTGTAGCTGGTAAATAAAGTTCTCTGTAGCACAGTTGTAGCTGCCCAGGATGGGGTAGGTTTGGTTAGTGAGTCGGCTATTGAAAGACATGGATGGTTGGTGTATGGCACAAGTGCCGCAGCGTGGGCTATTGCACGGATGTGACCCCTTGGTAGTGGTGGGTGTATTGACTATTGGACTAGATGGTAGTCTGGGGCAAACAAGTTTGTTTGGAGATTCCGAGGGCGTTTGAAGGCCAGTCTAGGGGCTTTGGAAAATAGGTTCTGAGTGAAAGGTGAAGATGTTAAGAATTTATGACCAGAGTTGAGGATGGCTTTGAGTTTGTCCTGACCTTCATGATAGGGTACCACTAGAGGTATGTCAGTGCTGCTGGTCTTGGTAGGAGTCCCGTTACCAGATATGGCTAGTTGGATTTGGTTGTGGACCAGTTGTTTCGGGTATCCTCTGTCACAGAATGCCTCAGCTATATGGTCACACTGTCTGTTAAGGTCCTCCTCAAGGGAACATATTTGTTTGACTCTAGTGGCAAGGCTCATGCAGCATCCCACAATCTAGATTTTGATTCCTGCTACACAACCAGGGTGGTGAAAGCCTTAACACCATCCATCAATAATGCAGAACTAAGGCCATAGGAACTGGCCCACCAATACATAACAAAATCCAAACAGCCACCTGGCCAGGTTCATTTTCAGATCTGCAGCCTACCTCTAGTTCACTTCCTGGCCACAAGGTTAACCAATTACCATCCGCCATATTGCAGTACAGTGTCTTCTCTTCGCCCGACGAAGCCATGCGAGCCGAAATGTAACGGCTAGCACTTCCGCGCAAAATGTGTCGCCCTTTTGTGTAACTGTCAACCTCCATGATACTCTGTGAGTACATGTTTCTATCTAATTTTAAGATGTAACTAAATGTAACTTAAATAACGGCTAGTATTTGAAATTGGTTGATCAGAAAACAAGGCACAGTATGCTTTAGAGCAAAAACCTCTTAACAACCAAAAGTATGTTACCTTCCAAGTGTAAAACCATTTTACTGAAAAACAGTAAATACCACGTGTGTTATACCAGTGCTACTAACTTTATTCAGTGAAATGTTTGTGCACAGTAAAAACGTGTTACTGATGTATTGTCAATAATGTTGACAGGACAGTGTTTGAAGACCGGTATTCTGGCCTGGCACATAACTTCATGCCCTACTTCTGGATGCCTCGGTGGATAGAAGTTGATGACCCTTCGGCACGTTTCATCAGTCACTATTCTGCAGCAGATGAGTAGGGCTGGTGTGTGGTGCACACACCAAACAGCCTATCATCAGAACTATGCAGAACTATTAACTAAGTTGGTGCTTTTCTTAAACAATGGAATCCTTCAAATGTTATTTATTGAAATGTTTTCATGATTTTAAAAAACACATTGAAATAATTTACTGCAATAATGATGGCTACCCTCTATCTATTGTTCAACCCATTCTACAAACTTGGATTTTACGAATACAGGGACTTTACTATCATAAAAAATACAAAAATTAATACTAGGCAAAAGTTTTAAAATTTCAACAAAAATCAAAGATATCACTAAATAAATTGTTACAAAGTCTTTAAAACCTATTAAGTTATATATACTTGTACTATGCAACAGACATAGTATTAATTAGGTTAAAATTTAACCTCTCAATTTCCAGTGATACTCAGTTTTATGAATACAGTACCTTATTTGTACAATTACATCAGTTGAATAGGTCTGCAAGTCTACAGAAAGAAATATGTAGTTTGTAGGTTTTACACTACAAGATAAAAAACACATTTATGGAAACAGTAACTAACCGGGTTACATAAAAGTTAGCTCTGGAAATTCGCCCATGCTTGCAGATCTGTTAGTTAACAATGAAGATTTCATCAACAAATTTATTTTAATGTTTCAGATCCAGTTTATCATTACCATTTTAGCTTTGAAAAGTCAGCCGAATGAAGTTTGCATGCGTACAGAAAGTGAACCTTTGGAGCTAATATAAGAAATGTGTTTAACCAAACCTGACACAGACTGGTGATCGAACGTTCTGTTGTGCGAGTCGGAAAAATAATATAGCAGATAAATATTTTTATTATAAGTAACTTTATATCTCTGAATAATTTTTTAGTTTCTCGTGAACGGAATTTGAGAGCTGTGCTGCTATCTCAGGGCAAATTTCGCAAGACCCTGCCCACCCTTCCCATTATTGGCCAATCACGTTGCCTTAACCTGTGGAACAGCCAAAAACACTACAGCTGCAGAGATTTCTTCACATACTGCAAGCAACTGACTGCAAGTTTTAACTTAAAATAACATGTTTATTTAATGCTAACCTTGTAGTATTGTTTTATTAGTAAACTGTATTTTTGTCGTTAATAGCAGACTATTAGTTCACTGCTTGTAGCTTAAACCATGACGTCCGCCTTGGTTTGTTAGATGGCGCTATAGTTATGATTTTATTCTGAGTAAATTGCATTCTATTACTGCGCAAGGGAGCTACAAACACATTTATACTCTTCGTACTTTTTCTTGTTTTTACCACATGAACTAATTTATTATTCACAACCTGAACGTATGTTGCTGTAGTTTGTGTGTTACATACACTAAAATGTACAGTATCGTGACGTCACATCCCGTGCAAAACAGACTGCTCTTTTTATTTAAGTTTTTCTCTAGTTATACAGACACAAACTAAGAAAGTATGGTGCCATTGTTCATTTAATTAAACATTCTTTTATATAAAAATATGATAAAAAAATAGGAATTTTTCCCTATTGCCAGGTACAAGATATTTTCATGAGATAAGGCTGACAAACATACACAGGCATGTTTGTAATATATGGTTGGAAATAGGAAACTGAAATTTAAACGAGAAGAGGAGAGGGTTGGATGTCACTAATGACTGAAAGTAACTATACAAGGGTGGGAGATGTGGTAACAGAGCACGCGACAAGGTCAAAGTTCTCTCGTATATAGATACACTCTTTACAGGCTGCCGAAGTGTTGCGCAGTTGCCATGTCACTATCATATGTTGTTGCCATGTTTCAATGGTGGAGATGAGCCAGTGCAGCTCTGGTTGATGTTGCTGTAGTTTGCTGCTTCCATGCCAGCTGGCCTGCAGCACTAGAACAAGGAAGCCTGGTAGTACTCATGAGAATACCAGGTTCATTTCAGCCTATCATGTGTCTTGTACACACCAAAAACCGGCAACCGTATGAAAAATGCAATTTTTGGAATCGTCGATTGGTAGGAAAGGGGGAGGGGGAATTAAAATTTGCCGGAAAAAATTTCCTAGATTAGGCAGTTTCGCGAGGTCATTCTCAGGCACTGTAAGGGCTTGTAAAATCAGGGTTCTACTATACCTAGATTTTTCAAAGACATGGAACCAAAACACTTTGTAACATCAGGGCTCTACTGTACGTGTAACACTTGGGAGTCAGTAGCACATCTACAAAAAAGCACAGAGTAGAAGACAACATGTAGTGGTGTTAAAATGACAGTTACACTTCTTTAATATACAACCTAACATGAACAGAATTTATACACTTTATAATACTGAGGTTTGTATGAAAAAGTGTTTCTGGTAAGTTATTTGCAATGACTTACATCATGAAAATGATTCTTTGTTCATATCTACAAAGTGTAGCAATTTTTATTTATTTTCAATTGCAGTGTTTATATTTCTTTTCCAGATCGTCTTACAGAGTTTTATAAAACTGGATTATTAGTTTTGGGATATATTTTGGCTTTTTACAGTTTGCTTAATTTTGTTGTTAGAGGTAGTGCTTTGAGAAGCTTCTGGATTGTTCTAGAAGATGTGCATAAGTGCGGCTGGTTTCCAGCATTTCATTGTCAATAAAGGTTGACTAAGTTAAGTTTTAACTAGGTACTTCAAGTCCTCTTTTTAAGTTTTCGTTTAAGTATCTTCACTTATCAAAGCAATGGGATAGGAAGTGAAAACTGTAGTGCTCCCCTACAACATTCACCGTTGAGAAGGAAGTTAAGGTAACAACCAATCTTCATGGACGTAAGCCATTGCAATTGATTATTAGTCACACAGGAAACCCACAGTATGGTTTAGTTTATAAAGAATGTTTTGTATTTTTTTAAAATTAATAAGGTTTTACAGTACTATAATCCAGTTACCGTATGTTATTTTGTTATCGTGACATGTAACTTAACTGCTAATTCTTTACATTCAGTTATGCGCTGTCCAGAGTAGAGTGGCAGCCTCCAACAAGTAAGTTACACGCTACAACACAGAGTGTAAATTACAACAGAGCAGAATTGTGTAACTGGTTGGAGTGGACTGTTGCTACCAAAGACATTATAAAAGAATTAGACTGTTTTTTCTGCTCTTTTGTGTTTTGTCACATGACCAAATTGAATGCTGACGTACTGCAGGGCAAAGCTAGGGTATTTGTACTTTAGCAGAAGTGAGGGCAACAATTTTTTTCAACAAAAAAAAAATACATTGGTATTGGAGAGTACATGCTATGAGCTGCAGTATAGCACCATTCAGTTTGGTTACACATAGAGATACACAGTCAGTATTGGTCGTGCATCCCTAGGTTACTACAATCACCATTGTCGTCATTTTTGTTACGTTACTCGAAACCACGGCCGTAGAACAGGTCTGGACACACACCTGGTAACTTGACCCTCTTGTTGTTTGTCTGCATTTCACCAAGTTACCGATAATGCTATACATTTTTGGCGCTGTAATCCGGGCGGTCGATCTCAAACTCCGCCCACTTCCCTCCCACTAAGATAAACAATTTATCAAAACGTATTTTTTATTGATTTATGAAATACTTTCTCAGCCCACAAATTTAAGAAAAGGCTCCAGCAATCTTTATTTACATTTACATTATAAATTTAACAATGGCAAAAAGTGAATGGAGTTTGAGTCCGGCCGCCCGGAAAACAGCGCCAAAAAGTACAACTTGACGAACTACAGCCAAACAACAAGGGAGTCAAGCAAAATACATTGTTAGATAGGCAAGTGTCCAGACCTGTTCTTCTGCGGCTGTGCTCCAAACACAGTACTGTGCCAGCATGTAGTGCCTTGATATATTTGTGCCATAATTTTACCTGTCATTAATAGATAAAACTTCAATCACAAAAAAAATGTACTGTATTGCATTACGGACTTAACTGTATTTATTTATTACTCTTATTCTGAGAGACAAAATTTGTATTTATTAAGAGAAATAAATTATTTTAAACTGATGTTGAGAATTTACTTTTTAAATTGTTTCTCTATGTGAATAGTATGTCCTTCTCACAGTTTGGCTATCGTGTTCACAGAAGTGTTGTAGGCTTTGCAAAAAAAATCCAGGAATTTTGTAGGAGAGGTAAAATAAGAATGTACAGGTTTGTGGACATAATTGCTTAAGTCTTGTCAAAAAACTGTGTTACAGTAGAACCCTCTTATATTGTTCCCACTTATAATGTTTTCCTGGTTATAATGCTGCCTTCATTTGGTCCCTAAAAGTGATTTGTAATAGGAAATTACCCTGTTATAATATTTTCCCATTTATAATATAAACATTTTTTCAGTCCCTTGAGAAACATTGTAACAGGGTTCTACTGTGTGTGTGTGTGACAATCAATCGAGTGAAAAATTGAGGAACAAACATTTACTTAACCTCACAAAAGATAGATGGGGTTTTACAGTGGACAGCACAGACAACACAAGTTCCAATAAAAGGGAAAATTCCACGAGCAGAAAAAAATTACTTGCAATGAACAAAAAAAATGGAAGTTCAGGTATACTGTATTTCATCTACAATTGGCGATACACACACATATGGTTGTCAAAAAATTTTAGTTTATTACTTGGCTAATGGGAGTGAGGTATCAGTCGTATTGGCTGAGCTCTCTGCAAGCAGGCTACACATGATGACCACACGTCCTTGAATTCTTGAAATGCTTGAATTGTCCTTGATTTTGACATGTCCTTAAAAATCCTGGAAAAATGCTTGAATTTCCATACTTGTCCTTGAAGTTTTTTTATTTTCAAAAGTTGAATACTTGTCCTTTTGATACACGTCAAGATGTACTACTATGGAAGCATAAAGATTGATATTTTTTTGTTACAGTAAATCCTTGACTAACGTACAGGTTACGTTCCTCAATCTTGCAAAAATGTATACATTTTGCATATTATTTCCAAAACGATGTGCCGTAGGCAAAAATGTTACAGTATAAAAAGTATTTGTAATAAAATTATAAACAAGAAACGTCTCTATCAAATTCTGCGTACATCTAACTGTTTTGTGAAGCTATGTATTCTCATAAAACTGCTTTGAACAAAATTTTTCCAAGTAAGAATGCATTAAAAATTTAAAATTGAAAAATATTGTAGGCTACGACTAATGATTTTTTTAACGTTTCAATTAATTTTTAGACGGGTAAAGTTACCATTTCTCCGAGTCTGGTCGTCAATCCACAATGAAAGCATTTTCTCCATAACTGAGCTACGAGTGTGAGTAACTTTCGTAGCAGACAACAGCATGACAAACAATGTTGCAAGAAGGTTTCTGGCTGGCACAGGAAGGAAGTTTGTATTTTATGCATTGGCGATGGTCTACCCCACAACCCCTCCCTCGCCAACATTTGAACAGGGACATGTCGCACCACGAGGGCTCTGGACAAGGAAGGCAACCCTATCTTTTGTTTTGCGAGGCTGTGCCTTCATAGTTGTTCGAAAAGGAATAATGAGCACATTCGTATTGCTCTGAAAGGAAGGGAGGGGGAAGCCGCCCCAAGTGACGCTGGCCTACGACCACCCAAGAAAGGGAAGAGCAGGGGGCAACCAATCAGGGGCTGTTTTGTAAATTAAGTCAAATATTCACGTCTATAATTAATATTTCAGTGTTTATGTAAATATGTGTGAAATTGTTTATGACATGTATAATAATGGTTAAATGTTTTGTTATTTGTAAGAAAAAATTGAAAATAAGAAAAATAAACGGCATAGTTGTCGGAGGAATAGCTGATGGTTCGGAGCGAGGAGGCGTGGTTATGGTGACGATACAGCTCTGGGATTGGCTGTCAGGTATTCTAGGGGGTCGCGTCGTTGCTCGCGGGAAGCGCATGTTTTTGCGGGACGGTGCGTCTCGAACCTCGGAGTGAGGCGGACATAGGTTCGCGAGGTCGCTCGCGAAACACAAAATTGATTGTAGTTATTAGCATTAATTAACGAGGAGTAAACCAGACGTGATCCGCGACGCCCCTCGGGAATTAGGATCTTATGTTGGCCTATCTTGAGACATTCGGGTACTGGACCAACCAGAGCACTGCAAATTCCCGTGTTTGCAATTTGGCGGAACAAATGCGACGATTGAGCAGATTTTTTATTTAAAATACGTGAAAGGTATAGCATAAACGGGGACGTATACGAATTGTTCTTTTCAGAGTGACGTGAGTCGCGCCTCCTCGCAAAGACACTGACGCGATGTCTGGTAGCTTGCCATGTATGGAACTCTGACTTTAATTCAATCATTCATTAATTCATATAATTATATAAGCAATTATCCACCAGTGATATATTTACCTATGTGAACGCAACACATTTTTGATGCTGGCTTTAATTTTGTCAGAATTTTTTAGAATTGTGTAGACAGTAGATTTAGGCAAATCAAGTGCTTGTGTGACGTCTGAATACCTCTGACCTGATTTGTACCGACGCAACACATCCATTTTTATTTCAAGGGCCACAGATTGTCTGCTTTTTTTGTAGCAGGTCCTGCCTGTAGTGTAGCCATTCTCCCGAACAGCGTAGATTATGGTTCCATAACGTAACAAACAATAATCTATGAAAATTTTAACGTGTGACAAACAATATTAACTTTGAGTATTAATAATCTACATAAATGTTAACGAGTAATAAACTATGTAGGCGTTAACCAGTAATAAACAATACTAACTTTAACTAAACGAAACTTAAAAACACCACTACGAACTTCAAGCAGACAAACAGCTGTCCCCGTAGTGCAACTGAGCGCAAGTCACGACGACACACTAGCCGGTCACAAAGCTGCTAGGAATCTGGGTGCTATTTCGGAATAAGAAAAAAAGTCACAGTTTCTAGTGACTACGCATGCGCTGTGACAGCCGATAAGCCCAAACTGCATGTTGCATCACTCTGCTACCTGTGCCATGCGGAAGAGAAGGTCACGAGGGGGAGAGGGAGAAAGCTGTGTTGCCAGATGTATTACGGAAGAACGCAGCGCGTGGCGCGTCTACACATCGCAGGAAGCAGTCCAGGCTGTCCGGAAATATGGTTCTCGGCCTCCTTAAAGTAGCAAATCAGAAGTGTCCGTTAAAGCAAGTTTAGCATCCGTAGTTCGAATCAATGGACACAAATTAAAGTGTCCTTTATAACAAATGTCCGTTAATCAAGAACTTGCTGTATATGAACCTGAAACGTAACTAACATTTACAACATGCTAACAATTGCAGTTGTAGTACAACAATAATTGCATGCTTGATGACACTGATTTAGTATGGAATAAATTGTATGGCTACATTTAGTGTAACAAGGATTCAGATTTTAAACATAACTAATTGAGGGTGTACAGAGTTTAAATTGCATATCCTGTACTCTTATTTAACAGATGCTAATTCTATCCTTTAGATAGCAAGGTATATATACAATACAAACTTCAAGTTACGACAAACTGCATTTTGTTTATTCACTGCTGAATATACAGAACCAATATAATTCATGCATACTCTGCACCTACAACAAATATCAAGTTAGTAATACAGTCCTCTTAACATAACCTTATTTGTAAAACATTGTTTGATACACAAATCAACATAACTGGACACACTGAATTTAAGACAATGTACAGCAAGCCACAACACCACCATACTGTACATGTGGACATAATCTTTTGTAACTTCCTCTAGAGTAATAAATGTTCAGGTTTCTTAGTGCACAATAAGCCAGCTACAAAATTTTATTTCAGAATAGCCATGCATTCATGTACCATTGCATTTAGGGTGAAAACCAAATCACTGTACTTCACCAACACCAGCTGCAACGAGAGTGCACACAACCACTGAAGCAACAGAGGGAGACAGATTGTTCAGACAGGGATGGGCAAGTCCTTGGCTACCAGGGCAAGGATGTGCTCCGTACCAAAGCGCCAATTGCGGATGTTTTTGGAAACCCGGCACCAGTGCTCGCCGTGGTGAGGCTCTGCTGCTACACAGCGCTTCTTCACATCTTCCTGCTGTTCCTCGGTGCCATTCAACAACTCAAACTTGTAGAAGTAAGCCCACGCATCTCCCAAGTCAGGTTCTATCTTCACTGTCCTGCATCCACACAATTTACATGAATTAATCCTTTTTTACTACAAACTTATTGCTGAAATATGTATAAATATCCTGTATCTGTTACCTAAATAAACGATGTAGCTTATCGGAACTTAGAACATGATACAAACTGAAGGTTCCGACAAGGAGAAAGAAGAAGAAACAATAAATGAGAAAATCTCTCTTTTTCTCCCCTCTAGCCTTCATTCTCCCTTCTTTACCTTCATTTACTTTCATAGACATAGAAAGGCTGCACATTAGTGATACATTGGAGTTGTCTGGAGGTCCCAAGTTTGATTCTCTGTTCGGCTATCTAGACTATGATTTTGTGAATGCACTCAAGGCAAATACTGTCATGTTTCTCATTGTGTTGCAGACTCTCAGAACCGTTAGCCCCGCTGATGACTTCATTGTCAACGAGATATTAAATGTTACTAACCCCCTGCCTGATTTTACCCTGTTCTTTTCATGTACAGTACTGTACTTGGGTAAAATGAGAAAAAAACATTCTACAGTATGTTTTCAAGAAACTTCATAATGTTTGTCTACATTTTTTGAGTATGCTCATTTAGCTACTGATAACTCAGTTTGAAAGGTTCAAGTTTTACACTTAAATTTGACTTTTTTTGTGAAACTTACTGACTAAATAATTTTTAAGGTTTCAAAAGTATACTTTTAGAGCAGATAATAACGGTTCGGGATATTTGTAGCTTACAAACATATTTTATTGTATTTTTTTTAGTTGTTGGTAACATTCATTGTGTTGAGTTGGTATACATGTAGTAGTCAAAATGGCGGGAGAATAAAGTGCAAATTCGTGACACGTCTCAACCCGGGAGTTTGTGTTTTATTTGTGCTATCCTTCACTTCAAACAAGAAAAACAATAACACTGAAGATGTAACTGCAATGAAAGATTTGTACACACAAAGAGTACTCTATAGTACACACTACAGTAAACTCCTGATTATTCATGTTAAATATAATGTTGGAAAATAAACAGATAATAAGGAAACATGGATAATCAGCCAACTGTCAATTTGACAATAAAAAATAACCAAAACGATGGGATTCATTTGGAATAATGTATTGTACGGTTTTGTCTACAAAACTGAATTTTTATAATCTACAGCACAACCTTCTCAAAAAATAAGTAAATAAAATTAAGTACAGGGGTGTAAAGTAAACACGAGGAAAAGTGATGTTCAAATCTCATTATGTAATCATGCTTGCATACCAGAGTTGACATTCTTATGCTCCAAAATGATTATTTTACAAAAAAAAAAAAAAAAATACATTGTTCAACACACACAGATCCGCACAGATAATCAGAAAATCGGTTGATCTGTGCATTGAAAATTGGGAGTTTACTGTACTGTGACGCGTCCTGCGTCTGCTGTATGTTTTCTATTGCTGGTGTAGTCACTGTAGTGGGTGTTGAGGTTACGTTAAGTTTGCGCGTGCTCCGGATAGCTCAATTTGATTTAATTTCAGGGTTAACCAATCATCGTGATTTCACCAATAACAACTCATTTACTCAGTCAACTGTTAATTTATTACTGTAACTTTGACAGATGTTTACAAAGGGCGGTTATTTACCAAGCACAAATAAACACGTCAGCTGTCCGGCGTTACCATGTCTGACCGTGAGTTCAATAAAAAAAAAAAACAAGGTAATGATCACTTATTCGTACCAACTGCTCTACAACTAACGCCCGCCTCGGGCCAGCGCCCGGCACAAACCGTTCTCACTCACCTCCTCGGGCCAGCGCCCGGCCTCAACCGTTCTACAACACCGCTACCTCCTCGGGCCAGCGCCCGGCACCCACTGTCCTCTCACGGCAACGGACATGGTAACAAATAGCGCACACGGCGGAGTGATACAACAGTATCCAAAATTTAACAAAACCCGCAAATTTACCCTTACAACATTAAACAAAGCATTCCAAAATTTACGTTTATAGGTCTTACATTGAAAGAAAATTCTTTATCCACACAAATAATATAATTGGGGACAAAAAGTGTGCAACAGTGGAACTACTTTCGCGGCGCAATACCCTAAGCAACCCCCTGTGATGGCTGACCTACGTGCGTCAATAACCTACGTCATGGAGAGAATTCCATGAAGCAAGCGATTAACCACAACGTCGGCGCCAGAAATCTTACAGCCTGGAGAAGCTTGCAACACCTGAAGTTACTCACTTCACCAGGGAAAATGTAATAATAAGCTAAAATTACTAAAACTCAAAAATTGGTCAAAGTACAAGAAAAAGTTATAACAACAAAAATAATTAAAATTTTACTGTGGTCAATTTGAAACCAAACAAGCCAGGAAAATAATCAAATGACTCTACTTTAAAATTCCTTGACTATATTTATATTTAAATTTTGAAAAGGTGAATTTAAATTAACATGTCCCCAATTACTAGGTTATTGA
>PNEQ01122623.1:0-12350 GCA_003012365.1 Medauroidea extradentata
CTTTAGATAGATTTGTCTGGCAGGCAGGTCAGAGTTCACTCGCTTGGAGGCACGTACATGGACGTGCTGGAATGCGGGGACTCTGCAGGGCGTTTCTCGACCGACGTGGGTGGTAGTGTCGTGTGCAACAACACTGAAAAGGTGGTGATCCGCGACAGATTGAGAACACTGCACATCCCCAATTAATAAACTAATGAATATTTAGCTGGGATTATGAAATGAAATGGTTTGTAAATTTATCAGTATCGATGTTACATACAATTTTTAGATTATAAACGTAAATTAACCAGCTTTTTAGGCAAGTTGGATCCTGATGTATCCCTCCGCCGCTCGGCCGAGTAGGTCAGAGTGTTCGCCCGGGAGTTTATTAGTTGGGGCGTCATGGCGGCAGGAAGAGGACGTGTTAAACGTGGTAGAGGGGCTGTGAAGCCTAGAGGACGGATTCGTTAGGAGAAATCAGTCTTTATTTGTTTCTCTTTTTGGCATACTGCCTTTCTATTTCTAGTAATGTAACCAGCAGTAGGTATTGATAACCGCGTAGTCGGAATTAGGGTAGATAAAGTGCCGGACCAAGTACTACTACTGAGGAAAACGGCAAGTCGTAACCCGTAGATATAAAAGTCACCTCAACGATTTCTGGGCGAGCACTCGCAATGTTAATGGCCTGTGTCTGTTAAATTGTGTCAAAAGAAAGATTACATAAAAGAAAGAAAATGCCAATATTATGATTTTTATTTGTTTGTTCATCTGTGGTTGATTAACCTCACTGCTGTCCGGGCATTAATCTAATCGGCACCGCCTCTACATCAGCTCGCTGTGTTTTTGCTTTGCTTTTGCCGGCTAACTACTTGTAATAGCAACGGAGGAGGGTTACGTCCAACATCTATATAAACAAACAACATAAGTAGAAGAAGCACCCGTCACATTCTGCCGCCCCGAACAGGAACGACATAACCTCCAACACATCTAAATAACAACAACGTAGGCGCAGAGCCGGGACCCGTTACATTCTGGCATCCCGGAACAGGGACGTCTAGACATCAACAACACGGCAACGTAAAAGTAGACGAGGGAGCGGCCCCGTTACATTCTGCCGCCCCGAACAGGGACATCATAACCTCCAAAATAAGCTTCTAGATAGCCACGACAGTGCGAGCAGAGAGGAAGCGGGCCCCGTTACATTCTGGCGCCCGAACAGGGACATCATAGCCTCCAAAATAAGCTTCTAGATAGCCACGACAGTGCGAGCAGAGAGGAAGCGGGCCCCGTTACATTCTGGCGCCCGAACAGGGACGTCTAGACATCAACAACCCGGCGACGTAAAAGTAGACGAGGGAGCGGCCCCGTTACATTCTGCCGCCCCGAACAGGGACATCATAACCTCCAAAATAAGCTTCTAGATAGCCACAACAGTGCGAGCAGAGAGGAAGCGGGCCCCGTTACAGACTTCGACAATGCGAAGCTTCGCACACCCCTAAATACATGTCCACAGTAGGCCTACAAACAGCAGATAAACAAAGAAAATATATAAGCTGCTAGGTAAGTTTATTCCATTTTAGGTTAGTCCCAGTTCTTGTGTTTCCAAAGTAAATAGGCCTACATACATTGAAACGCAAATTTTTTTCACGTCCGAATGTATTTGTATTGTTCACTCTAAACTCACCTTGAACATATTTCCTAAGCCAGTTTCTCATGTTGTGATTATCCACTTCTTCCAGGGGAATGTTTGAGGCTACCATCATTTTGTACAAACTCACACACAAATTCTTGTTTGTTATTCTGCACACGTTACGTTTTGCAGTGAATTACCGATTGAAACTTGTTTCGCACTGGACGCAGATGCACATTTTCTTGTTTCTTTTATGTTTTTTGTTTGAGAGGTGTTTAGTGCACGTGTCTTTGCGCATCCAGTCCACTCATACATTGCAAAACCTACACATCATTATTTAATCTTTAACAAATGTAAAAATGTAAAATCCTTCACTCTTGAACTCCCTTTCACAATCCTTTATTGTGACAAATTTAGGCATTTTGGCTTCAACAAACACACTACGTAACTAAAAACGTAACTGAATTCGGAGACTCAGAATTCTGACAAACGTGCAAACGTTAACAATAACAAACATAAAAAAAGTTAACGCCAAATATTTACTATGTTTTCATCTTGCGATAAAATGCACACTTTCAGTCGGCGGTTGTTCAAACTACGTAACTATCAACATAAATTGTAAACGCACTGCAAAAGGTGTCACATTTTAACTGACATCTGTTGGATCTTTGAGGAAACCACATTGCACTATCGATAGTTGTACAACATTCAATAGCGACCGACTTCTAGCTTACTATAACGACTATGGACTTGTTTGTGATGTAAACAGACGTGAAGATGGTGATTTTTTGCATAAAGCTGCATGTTTTGATGGTAAATAGTAAAATTTCGCACAAAACTGATAAAACCAACTATTTTCGTTGTTTATCATGAATTTCGCAGTTCACCATTTTTTGGGGTCCCTACTAATAATCTTACAGAAGTAATACTCAAAAATTACAAAATAATTTTTAACACAGCCATTAGAAAAATATTTTATAACATGTGCAAACTAGACATTTACTGTATGTGTAAAAAAATACTGGAGTACCCTTCTTACTTGATGCAGTCATACAGAACAACCAACACAGCAGAATCACTTTAAATAACATTATCCTACTGGTATAACCCATTTTTAAGGAAATGTCAAAATTCAATCTAAAAAAATGTGAAATTTTGGAAATATCAGGTTGAAAATATCATGGTTGCATTATTGTTCATCAATATGCAATGCACTTTTCTTAGCATTGTTAATACCTAACTTGTAGATACACTACTCTTCCTTGTTGATTATCTTTATGCATAGCTGCCAACCTCAAGGATTCAGAAATAGTACAATTTTCAAAATGAGTAAAATTGTGCGTAAACGGGTTGCGGCATTTCACGTGTTGTGTATATGTAAATGCCATCGAACTAAAACACTTAAGCTATTTTTTTAAATAAAATACTGCACTGTGAACATGTCAAAATGTTGTATGCAAAATAAATTTAGAACATGCTGAATAATTAATAAAATTAGCTAAAATTTTGACTACTATATATGTTGTGTTCATGACTAAAATTACATAGCCTCCCTAGGGCTATTATAAAGAAAATAAAAACAGGGAAATTACTGAACGTATTTTACAGTAGGTTTACTTTGTTGTACCATCATAAAAACTGTTTTAGTTTTAATATTCATACAAATCTATACAAACCTGATATAGGTAGTTTTGGTTTCTGCAAGTTTACAAACTTAACCGTTTTTGATACACCAATACATAGGCCATCACGATTTCTGGTAACACAGCTGTTAAATTCTCTTTCACAGTTCCATAATTGCACGAAAAATTCTAAGAGTGCAAATTAGGTAATTTAATCACACTTGGCAAATCTAACCACAACTCTCCGACACTGCAAATACTGTGGATTAGAGAAATAAATTGTATATCGTTGAATGTGCAGATGTGAGAGTATTTAATCTCTTATACAATATTAATACCACTTACTTTAAATTTTTGAACAGTTTTTAACACCCACACGGTTTGGCAATTACTGTATATAAAAACGTAATTGTAAAAACCGAAAAGTTGCATTTCCCAGACATGAAACTTGCAATATTCCCACGTTTTACGACTATTAAATATGCGACGTCGATACAAGTACCGGCAGTAAAATACGTCGTCACAATAACAAAATTATACATATAAGCTTGGCAAACACCATGTTTACAAACACTACGCATCTACAACGTGCGCTTCCATATTTGCTGGAAAAATAAGAAACGATAGTTTCCTTCAGTTCACAAGATTTGATGCGTGTTCTTGAGCAATTACTACACGGAAACGGTAAACTGAAGGAAAAAAAACACTTAAAATTAAAACAATCTCGTGACTTTTGTTTGCACGAGTCACGACGGCCATTTCGCCAGGAAGACAACTACAATAGATCGGGTGTGTTCGGCAATGTCCGGGCTACGTTCGTACAGTACGTGAATAATACGGTATTCTGTAGTGAACAATATTGTACAATGGCTATAAATGAAGCACGCTATTTCCCGAAACTACGGTAGTACACTTTTCTTTACTATATACGACGCTATAAGTCATTTCTACATACCACATGTTCTGTACCAAAATTACAAGACTTCAGTACCAAATTTCTTAATATGAATTGACCAAACGGAGAAAAAAATTTAAAAACCTTGAAAATCGTACAATAATTCACATGAATCTTACAACGGTACAACAGGGCACAAAATCGTACATTTTACGGGAAAATCGTAAGAGTTGGCAGCTATGTTATGAGATTTTTGCGAAGTTTTTGTACTTCTCAAAGATTTCGTTACTATTGCAAAGAATGTGTCATGTTTTATTGTATGCAGACTTGAGAATTTGAGAATATAAGTGGAAAATGAGCAAACTTGTCATACATGAAAAAAAGTTAGGTATAATCTACACTAGACCCCCGATTTTACGAACCCTGGATTTAAAGAAGGTAGCGATTCTACGAATACAATCTCAGGAACCCTAAAAAAATTACAAAATTATATGCCAAAAAAAAATTGTAAGGAATTACGTTGACAATGAATAAAACATACTGTATCTAATTCACGGCATTAAAATATGAACTGTAGAGTTGCAGTTATTACTTAGTAAGACACAATATTAAAAATAAAACAAAAATAGCAAAAATCTGTTAAAAAAATGTGGCAGTGACAGTTTGAAAACCGCGCGGCGGCAGCGGCGCCGCCTGTGCCAAGCCGGCCGGCCTGTCTCCAACTACGACGTATTAGGATCTATATTGAGGTCGTACTATAGACACTAAGTTCCAGCGCATGCGCATATGCTCATTTAACTATAGTACAGCCTCCGTCTAGGCTGTTTCACGACGTCTTATATCTCTCTCGTCTCGCGCCGAATGAGTTTACTTTTTTACACGAACCCTATAAATAATAGTGTGATATATTTATTTATTGCGTTAACACCATACGTACTTAAAACAATTAACTTAGCGCATAATTTGCTTAAACAATGTGTTACTGCGTGTCGTAAAACGTGCATTTCACAAGTGAGCACGATAATAGCGCTACCTATTTTCCAAGCGTAGAGACACTTGTCTCCGGGTATGTCGAACTTAGAAAATAAATAGACGTTCGTGTATTACGTAATCCCGGAACTCCTAATTCATTTTTACCGCATATACTGACTGTGAAAGTGATTCTTTTCAATCATTTATACATGTAATTCTCGAAGATTTTAGGTAAGAACGTCACAAAATGGCGTTTTTGGAACATTGAACGTCAGTATATGCTACGGCGCTGCTATCTATCAGCCATCTTGTGAACGTTCGTACAGTTGCGATATCTGACCTCTCTGCATGCTACTAGTATCTACGTTCTCGTACAATTCATCAACGTCGAAGGAATGCTTTTACGTTAAGTTATATAAAACTGCGCAATGAATAACTACATCCACTTATTCCTTCTTTCTTTGGTGAATAATTTACGAGGGCATTTTACTAGTAAGGAATGCCTACTTTTTTTTTTCCATTAAACGCTACGCAAATCGGGCTATTCGCTCGTGATAAGGCACTCGACATCTCGGTTTTCTCTTTTTTTTTTAGGACAAAGGTCGATCATATCTATTGTTTAGCGGTGTTCTTTTGATCGTAAGACGTCTGCCTATTGATATAAATTTATATTTCAACTATCACTTAAGTTATTTTTCCGTTAAATGCTACGGAAGTCGGTCTATTCGCTCGAGAGAAGACACTCGGAATCTCGATTTTCTTATTTTTTTAGGAAAAGGATCGGTCATATATATTGTTTAGTGGTGTTCTTTTGATCATAAGACGTCTGCCTATTGATATTAATTTATATTTCAACTATCACTTGCGTTATTTTTCCGTTAAATGCTACGGGAGTCTGGCAATTCGCTCGAGAGAAGACACTCGGAATCTGGATTTTCTCATTTTTTGGGGACAAGGGTCGGTCATATCTACCGCTCAACAGTGTGACATCTGGCTACTGATATCAATTTATATTTACATTATTACATTAATTAATTTCCCGCAAAACGCTACGGAAGTCGGGGCCTAGAGACACTTTGCAGAAAAAATGCAATTTCAAAATTTTCTTTTATGGCCGGAGGGGGGGGGGGGGGGCAAAATAAGCCGCTATCGAATTTACGAAGGTAGCGATTTTACGAATGCGATGAGAGGAACCGTGACTATTCGTAAAATCGGAGGTCTAGTGTAGGTAGTAATAATGTTTGTTAAGACCACCTGTCCAATCTGTCATTTTGGAAAGATGTTAACGTAGAAAAAATAAGTTATAATGGTCATTCGATTTTAGATTTGTGCTACATACTAAAAAACAGCAAAATGATTAATGTTCTGCAAGACAGTGAGACTTGACAGTGCCATGCTGCTGTCTTAATCCCAGAAATTACAGAGTATGTAATTAAAAGACAGAGGTACAAATATCATCTGTAAGTACTTGTACCTCTGTCTTCTTTTATAAGAATGGCGGGAAATTGGCCGCTGGGGTAACAAAGTAATATAACAGACAGAAGTACAAGTATTTACAGTTGATACTTGTAAATAGGTACACACACACACGAAAGGACGAGACACATTTTTCCGCGGAAGCGCAGTTGCGACATTTCGCCAGTATTAAACTGGCTTCCTCTGGTGGCAAGACATGGCACACTGCAATCCAGCAGAATTGTGTGCTCTGTTACCTGTAAGCCTAGCGGCAGGAAGGCAAACTAAGCACGGCAGGAAATTTAAACATGGGGCAGTAATGTAGGTCTGGTCGTGATGGCTTGCAATGAATAGGGGGGAGGAAAAGTGAGTTATGTATCTGATATTGTGGCCTGGAGGTTGTCTTGATTTTGTCATCTATTGGTGGGCCAGTTCCTAGCGTCTGAGTTCTGAACTATGATGACAAGGATTTCACAATTCTGGTGCTGTAGCGGGAATCAAAGTTTTTGTTGTGGGAACCTGCATGAGCTGCAACTGGCTTTTCTTGTGGGCAGATGTTGCATCCAGCTAGGGCTTGCTTTGTGTCAGCTCTGTGGCCATTCATTCTCTGTCTTAGAGTGTTGGTGGTTAGGCCTATGTACTCTGCATCACAGTGTTTACATTGGCGCTGGTATATCAGGTTTGTTGTAGCACAGTTGTAGATACCTTGGATGGGATATGTGTGGTTTGTCAGTCTGCTGTTGAAGTGGGTAGGTGGCTGATGAATGGTACAGGAACCACAGCGAGAACTGTTACAGGGGTAGGAGCATATGCGGTTATCTGTTTTGCTGGAGTTTGCAATTGGTGGGAGTTTCGGATGGACTAGTTTGTTGCGGAGGTTGGGTGGTCGTTTGAAACCAATCTGGGGGCCTTGAAAACAAGTCTTGTGTCTGTGGTGAGGCAATTAGGATTTTGTGTCCAGAGTTCAGTATGGTCTTAAGTTTATTTAAACCTTCATGGTAAGGAACCATCAGGGGAAATGTTTGAATTGGTGGTTTTGGTTTGTGTGTGTGTTAGTGACGGTGCGTTGGATCTGTTTGATAACAATTGGTTTGGGGTAAATTACTTTATTAGCCTAGTGCTTATTTCCCGCCGTTGTTATACAGTAGAAACTCGTAGCATTGTTTTCGTTTCCATCATTTTCCCGTATCTATCGTTTATTTTTGTTAGTCCTGAAAATTTTCCATTAAAACAATGTTTAAGAAGTCCACATCAATAGTTTTCATAAGTATCGTTTTTCCCACATCTATAGCTCAGAATATCTTGTCCCACAGCCCAAAATTTAGGCATATCAATGGTTTTTAAAATTAATTTCAACATACACTATAAGTTATAAAACGAACTGTTCTAGGGAACAGTAAAAGACAATCATGGCAGCCCACAAAGTAAACATGCCCAGCTGAAATTTAGGTTTCCCGCGATTTGCACTTTTTCCTTGAGGTCCCGTTTGTTTGCAAATTAATACACTGTTAAGTTTTCCTGCATATCACATCATCGAAATTTTATTTTTCCTGCTGTGTACAGTCTTTTCGCCATCCGAAAACAATATAAACACGAGATGTCAGAGTCACAGATAACCAAGGAAGAAAGGACATCTAAATTTGTTTGGAAATAAGAACACAGAAGAAACATCGCAGCAAAGTTAGTGATCACGTGCAATGCCACAGGAGAATGACCGTGATCGCATGTAACAGTTGCACTCACGGCACAATAAATTCAAGATGTCGGCTGGAAGAGAATTGCAGTTGCTAGTACTATCAATTGTTTCAGACTCTATCGATCGCTGTTTTTACGTTGGAAACATTTAATCTCTTTACGTGCGTTCGTTTTTCATTGTTTTTAGAGCAATTAACGGCCACTTTAACCTAAAATTTGTGAAACGTGTTTGAAAATGTTTTATTATAAACAGACGGGTTTTAAAATCATTTCGATTTTAGTGCAGCATGTTTATACGGTTATAAAACAGTAATGTAATTTCACAATTACACTCGTAAAGACCAGTCCGCTCAGCACATAAAGTACAACTTCAGATTTCGAGGTTAGGTAAAAAATAGAGGCAAGTCCACATGCATAGTTGGTCCGCATGCATCATTTTTTTCTTCTGGGTCCTTGAAAAACGATCCATAGAGTTTCTACTGTATTTATCTAGCAATTACAGACTATGCTTTGTCAACAATTCAAGATTTCACCCTACCTCGGCTAACCCCGTGACTTTTCGTACTCATGTTATGTAATTGAATTTTAAGTTTTTCTCTTGCCTTATATCAAGTATCAGATACAGTGCATGTAATAAGTTAGAGATGTTCTAAAAAGGCTGAAAATTAAACATACATGTTTGTAGGTACAATTTGGTTCTATGAACAATGACTACAGTAGAATCTCGCTATAGCGAGCTCACTTATAGAGAGATCTCTATTATAGCAAGGTATTTTTGAGAAACCGTCAAAAAATTACAAAATTATTAAATATTTTATGAAAAACTAAAAATTTATGCACAGCAAGATCATGTGAAGCAGGCTTGCGAAAGTTTCTAGCCTGTGTGAACCAGGCTTGCACGGACTATAGTGACGGTGATTCGTGCCACTTACTTTTGTTATCAGTTTGCGGCGCGGCTTGTCCCACTCTTCCCCCCACCCCCTTCCATGCTCCGGCGCACGTGTCACATTTCTTCCGCCGCCTTGCTACCTCTCCGCGTGCGCCTTTCTGCCACCCTCCCACTTACACCCTGCCGGCCAACAAGCACTGCTCTAAAAATAGAATCCTGCCCTTTCTGGATTTCCCCTTTTTTTACATGTCATCCTTTTCAATATTCCCATTGTGTTTTGATGTCATTGTGCTTTCAACTGTGCTTGGTTTGAGTAATTCTATTTTTAGCTAAACTTAATAATATTGTGCTTAACTATTATTGACAACCTCACGCTATTTTATTTGGATTTCGATTTTGGCTAGCATTGTTGACGACCCACGCAGTATTCTTGGACTTTGATTGCGATTTTGAAGTGATTTGACAATATGAGCGGTAAGAGAAAGACCTTGGACCTCGCTACGAAGTACGAGATCTTGAAGAAGATTGAGGACAGCAAGGGGTCTAAAGCAGACATTGCAAGGGAAATATGGCCTTACAACATCAAGCTTATTGACAATTTTAAAGAAAATAGATGAGATAATGGCTGCAGTTAAGAAGAAAGGTCGGAACATTAAACTTAAAAAGTTGCGTGCTGCTAACAATGAAGATGTGGAGAAAGCTTTGATTGCCTGGTTCAACCAGATGCGAGGGCAAAATGTACCGATCACGGGACCAATGTTGCAGGAAAAGGCCAACACATTCGCCACAATGCAAAAAGTTGAAGACTTTAAATGCTCTGTTGGTTGGTTGGATCGTTTCAAGAAGTGATACAACATCTCATTGCACAAGATTGTGGGAGAAAGTGCGGCAGTTCCAAGTGGTGCGGTGGATAAGTGGCTGCCTGTGCTGCACACAATTTTGAAACGGTATTCACCAAGGGACGTGTACAATGCGGACGAAGCGGGTATGTTTTATAACTTGATGCCGGATCGTACACTTGCGGTCAAAGGAGATGCCTGCATGGGGGGGAAACGCAGTAAAGAACGTCAAACAATGCTGCTGTGTGCAAACATGGACGGAAGCGAGCGATAAACTGAAGCAAAGTAAGAGAAAATCAAACTGGTTGACCTTGACAACTTCGGCTCACTCTGACTGGCTGGCGGCTGCTTATCTGTGACATGCTAGCACACACTGCATCCCCATGACGTGCCATATGCAGCCGTCACTCACCTCAGCCCTCTTCCCTTGTAATATTGGTTAACAGCATGAGTTCCTTCGCCCTTTAGCAAGCCAGTTCTATAAACAAACAGCTGTTAACTGTGTTAATGTAGGTGGGGCGACAAGGTCAGGCAAGATAATGTGTTTTGATAAGAAATTCATGACTCGCATGTAAACTTTTTTTAATTTTAATCATTGAAAGTAGGCTGCATCTTAGGCTCGATGGCGTCTTAGATTCAAGTGAATACAGTATTTTATCCCATAGTCTGATAAGATAGTCATTTTCGTAATTTTTGAAGCAGCCAGTACCGTGTTGTAAATGTCGGTGGAAGTGATGGGGTGGTATGTTGGCGTTTCAAATTGGGAGGGGAAAAAAAAAAAAAAACCTTTGAAATACTGGCCCTTATTTTCGTTTGTTAAGAATGCAATTTTACAGCGACTACCGTATTTACTCGCACAATGGCCGCATCCTTGTTTTGAAATGATTAAAAGGGTATTTTAAAAAATTCGCATAAAGGCCGCACCAGTATTTCTCAGTAGGCTACGCTGCCTTGGCCACCCCTAAACAACACAAAAACAGGGTTCAAAGCTCCCGTTACTGTCAACAAGGCTATGACCTTGGGGGGGCATCACCATCTGTGCCCACTAAGGGTTTGAAAGGGGAGGGGGAGAGGAAGGTCACGGGATGATGCGGAAACAATGGTAAACGCAGCGGACCAGTGGACCTGCAGTCACATCTACTGTCTCTGTTTCACACTCCACTTGGGTGGTCACGGAATGACCTGGAGGGGGAAGGGACGTGAGGTAGTGGTGGTGAGAACGGAATGTGCTGCAGCAGATGATGACTCACTGCGCTGTTGCCAGCTAGTCAGCTTGGAATACAACCCGGCGCTGGCGCCTGGCGGCCCGGCCGGCAGCCGGCACTACATGTGCACGTAAACACACGTTAAGCCCGCTGGTCATCGGCGAATCACAGGAATATTCTTATTATTTCTACGCAATATTAATTTATGTTAACAAGTCAGCCCTCTTAACAAATGCAAATGCAACTTTTTTCCCCACATAATTTTTTTTTCAATTTTTTTTTAAATCACCTCATTATGGCCGCACCCCATTTTTTGGGGGCAAGAGTTTGGTCAAATATGTGCGGCCATTATGTGAGTAAATACGGTATTTGTTGCTATTTGGTTTGAGGCGATCACGCCATGCAGCAGCAGCAGCCGCCGGCCATACCGTGCCAAGACACTGCGGCAGAGTGACTGAGTTTTGGACGATACTGCGGCGGCCGAGTTACGTCCCCCGCAAAATTACTTTATGTGTTGATTGCGAAGGGCACAAGCCAACATTTGTAAATAATACAGATTGAATTAATACAAAACGTTAATATTCCCTGTTGTAACAAGTTGATGCAATTTTAGGGCACTTTTTTTGTTTTGGGGGGTCAAAATCGACCAAACTCGTTGACAGCGAGGTCTCGGCAATAGCGAGGTTCGAACCAAGAACCTTAACACCTCATTATAACGGGACTCTACGGTATTTGTAAAAAAAAAATGTTTTCATGCACTTACAAATTACAGTGAAAACATAGGATAAGCTTTCAAAATCAAATGTAATTTTAATTAGGGACATGAAATTTTCGCGAACCACGAAATGGCGCGAAATAATGCGAAAATCGACAAAAAATCATTATTTCACGAAATTTCGAACTTATCTACAGTTTACACGAAACGTCCGCGAAATGCGCAAAATTTCGGGCGATTTTCACAATAAAATCTAAGTTTAGTACGTTTTTTTAAGCAGATGAGTTGAACAAACGTAACTAGCAAACACACATCTTTTGTTTATACAAATGTACGCATAACTTACGATTTTGAGAGTCCAAACATAACCGTAAAAATTTGAGTGACGCATATTTATTTATCGCAATTGGTATTAACTATGTTTCCATCAAAATGTTAATATTTATTATTGGCA
>PNEQ01122625.1:0-15908 GCA_003012365.1 Medauroidea extradentata
TTATGTCGTGCACAGTGGTTTTGCCTATTCCGTAACACAAACACAGTGATTTAACTGACGCACCAGCATCCAGTTTTTTTAAAATGTCCACTTTGTCTTTAATGGACAAAACAACCTTTTTACGTTTCTCACTCGGACCGGAACACGAATTTGTTCTTTTTGTAGACATCGCGAGACACGATACAAACAATAAATAAACTTTCAAAATTATCCCACGATCGAGCTACACCATTGTTCTATCACGCACTAGATAGACACAGCTTGGAAAACAGCCGGGACTTCCCCGTTTTTTTTTACCGGGCGAGTTGGGACGGAAAGGATGAGGGGTGAGGGGAATGTCGCTGCTTATCAGTCGGCCCTCGGCCGCCACCCGCCACCCCCTCCGCCCACTCTTACCCTGTTCATACCTTGCCACTCGCGTCGTGACCGGCACAGTGCACACGGCGCACGCGCTAATCGCACTGCGTGTTCTTACATATTGCACGGCACGTATTTGTACATATCACACGGAAAAAATCGGTTCGGTTAACTGAAGGTTCGGTTAAAACACAGTCGGATAAGCAGGGGAGGAGCTTTAATTTTTCAATATCTGTAGGTGGGTCTTATGTCAAAACAAATAAAACATAGTTTTGTTCCAGCAAAAGTTTCATTCTAAACTCCCAATTAGAATAACCGGTCCCATTGAATGGGAAACCATTTTGAACATTTTCTGCATAAAAGATAATTACAATATAATTCAAAACTATTTCACACAATACTCATGTTTTACTCTATTTAGTGGCCTATTCAAGGTATCAGCTAAAATGTGCTCTGAAGGTATGTACTCAACATTGATGATCCCTGATTCAATACATTACCTTAAGAAATGGTACCTAACATCTATGTGTTTGGATCTAGGATTGGTTATTGAATTCTTTGCCAATTGAATAGCACCTTTGTTGTCACAAAAAATGGAAAGTCATTTTGAAGCACTATCAGGGTCAACATCCAACATCAGCGGTCTTAGCCACGACAGTTCTTGCACTGTGAACGACAGAGCCATATATTTAGCTTCACGTGTAGATAGGGCGATAGTCTTCTGTTTCTTGCTGAACCAGGACACCAAACCACCTGACAGTTTGAACACACAATCTGTCACTGAGTATCTGCCATTTATTTTGTTCTCCCAATCTGCATCACAAAAGACACTTAATGTCACTACTGCCCTCTTTAGACTATTCCAACTTGTAGCTCAAAGTCCCTTTTTTGTACCTTAGTACCATCTTCACACCCTGCCATTGCACACTTTTATGGTTGTTGCTAAATCTACTCAAGAGATTAACTGCGAAAGCAATATCTGGCCTGGTAACCTGTGAAAAATATAGTCTTCCAGTAACCTCTTGATATGGAACGCTATTAGAATTTTTCTCACCTTCAACTTCGAAGTCCAGTCTAGTCCAGTGTCCAGAGGGGTGGATACAGGTTTTGCCTCACTCATGCTGAACCTCTCTAAAACCTTCTTAGCGTACTCCTCTTGGGACACCCAGAGCTTGCCTTTTTCTCGATATCTGGTGGTGGTTATACCGAGGCAATGGCTGACTTGACCAAGATCCTTCATGTGGAAGCGTTCCTTAAAAAATTTCTTTATTCTTTCCATGACCTCCCTGTTGGAGAAAAATAACATGTCATATACATAGAGGGCCATCACCAAGAAGCTTCCACCATCCCTGAAGTTGTACATACAAGGGTCTGCATTTGATCGAACAAACTTCAGACCTGAAAGTACTTCATCCACCCTCTTGTTCCAATTTCTCCCTGCTTGCTTTAGCCCACAGACAGCTTTCTTCAACCGCCACACCTTTGCTTTTGCAGACATGGCGAATTCTTTTGGAGGCACTACATATTGTTCTTCCTGAAGATCTCCATACAGATATGCAGTGTTTACATCCATGTGGTCTACTTCCAGATCTTCTCTTGCTGCCATTGAAAGCAGGTATCTTATTGAAGAATACTTACAACAGGAGAAAAGGTTTCTTCATAATCAATGCTGTGCACTTGACTACATCCTTTTACCACCAGCCGAGCCTTGAATGTATCTGGTTCGTCATTGTTGCCAGTTTTGACTTTCAGGACCCATTTTGTCTTTAGTGGCTTATCACCCTTTGGTAGATCTACTTCTTCAAAAGCCTCATTTTTCTGCAGTGAAGAAAATTCCTTCTCAACAGCCCTTTTCCAGTGCCACGAATCTTTCCCTTGCAATGCATCATCGATGCTGATCAAGCCATCAACTGAACTTACAACTTCACTGTAGTAGATTATGTGTTCAGGCCAAGTCCTGGGTTTGGGATGTCGTGAAGACTGTCAAGGACCCTCTAACACACTACGTTCTCTCTCTTCAGGTTGATCCTCAAATCCAAAAAATGGTTCCTCGTTAAGGTCTTTATCTGGTGTGCGATCTTAACTCAGAGGGGTGAAGCACTCCTCCACTGCCTGTGCAACTTCCATCATAGGAACTTCATCTGTTTGCTGCTCATTTGTATGTGGTTTACTCTTGTCACTTCCATTCTCGAAGAACGTTACATTCCTGCTGATTGTAATATTGCCAGTCTTAGGGTCAAGGAACTGGTAACCTTTAGATATGCCACAGTACCCAACAAAGATTAACCTTTTTGACTTGGGGTCCCACTTCTTTCTCAGTGGCTTCATAATATGCACAATAGCTTCACAACCAAATATTCTGAGGTGTGACAAACATGGTTTTCTGCCATATCAGGCTTCGTAAGTTGTCATGTCCCCTAGGGTTGCTGAAGGAGAACTATTGGTTAAGTATGCTGCTGTAGACACTGCTTCTGCCCAACAGCTTTTCTGGAGGCCTGCATCAAAAAGCATTGTTTGAGCTTTATTGACCAACGTTTTGTTTGCCCTTTCAGCGACACCATTTTGCTGTGGGCTGAATCGAACAGTGAGCTGATGAATGATACTCTCAGAGGACAGGAGATTTTTCATCTCTTCATTCACATATTCTCTGCCATTGTCTGATCTCAGTTTTTTAATTTTCTGACCTGTTTGCTTCTTAAACATGGCCTTAAAATCCTTTATGATCTGGGTAACTTCAGAATTTTCTTTCAAAAAGTACACGTAAGTCATTCGGGAATGGTCGTCGATGAAGGTCAGAAAGTATCTGTGTCCACCAACTGATGGTGTCTTCATGGTACACAGATATCTGAATGAACAAGGTCCAGGATATTTTCTGAATGTCTTTGGCTGGGTTTGATAGGAAAGTGAGATTGCTTGCCCATCACGCAAACTTCGCATGGGTTGTTAATTACAATGTCTTCACTTAACCTTCGGAAAACTAAGTTAATTTCAGCATCCCTTTCCGATTTAAGTGACCCAATATGTGATGCAACAAAAAACCTCTCTCAACCATGTAAAAGCACTGTCTAACTTCTGGTGTGTTCATACAGTAAATCCCAATTTGCAAATGGGCCGTGGAAACTATTTCACCTGTTCTATCGTTGTGCACATAACCCCCTGTTTTATTGAATGTCGCTGTGTGGCCCTTGCTGACTATTTTGCTCACAGACAATAGGTTGACCATTGAATTTGGTATATGCAGAACATTTCCTACCTCCAAAGCAACAGTTTCAGTACCATTAAAGAACTTCAGGTCAACATTTTCAGAAACATCAGCCACCAAATCTGATCTATCTGCAGCTACGATTGTGCTATTACTGGGATGGACATCACGCAGCTTACTTGGATAGTTGGTGATGTGTGTTGAGGCACATTAATTCAGGTACCACCTCTATTTTCTGTGTACCTGCTGTCAGTCTGCAGCCAAGAAGGCCTTCTTCTGGTTTTCACTGCTCCAGTTTTTCGTCATTTTTGACTCTCCCTTCTTATCGTCCCACTTTTTAGTTGGGGCCTTATCAGACTTTTGAGGACAAAACTTGGCAATGTGGTTAGGCCTATTACACTTAAAACATTTAAAGGTATTTTGAGGGTGTCTTTTTAGAGTACAAAGCAGACTTTCACTTTGACCCCAATCTTCGCTCTTGATGTTTTGCAAGAGTTTGACTTTTATGGAGTCCCCAGTGATGGATGTTCCAGAATTCTGGACAGCCATAATCATTGGGTTGTATTGATCTGGTAAGTCAGCTAGGAGCAAAGTTCATACCCATTCTTCACTCACGTTGAACTTCATTTCGTTCAACTTGAAGGCAGTTGTTATGATCTTGTTGCAATAATCATCAACAGATTTACACTTCTCTAGATTTGTGGACACCTAACTCCTGAGCAAGCCAACACGCCTTGTGAGAACAGAATCTTCAAATGCACTCTCTAGTGCCTTCCACGCCTCTGCTGCTGTCTTTGTATCTCGGATGTGCGAGTAATTTGTTTTGTCAACGAAAAGGACGATGCATGAGTGGGCCTTCCTGTCTTTCTTCTTGCATTAGTTGTCGACCTTGGAGGCCTCCGACGGTGTCTCGATCACTTCCCACAGGTTGTCATAAACCGAATACGCCTTCATGGTGAATTTCCACGTTGAGAAATTCTCCCTTATAGCAATTTTTCGACCATCGGCTGTCCCGAACCCGGAGTGCTCACCATAACTAACGCATTTCCGCCGAGTGAGGTTAACCGACCACGCCGCGTACCCTTCGCGAACCGAAATTCATCTTTCCGGATTCCCGAAAAACATTTTTGGCCACAAACTTATCCTATTACTTCCTGGGCATATAACCCTTGTTAGTGATGGCAAATAAAGAGCGATGTAAATGGATATTGAGACATACAGTCCATATTTATTACTGCTTTAGTACACACAGTTACACACTACATGTTCCGGTGACAACATCCAACTTTACAGAAATAGTACTGTCTCTACTTGCATTCGATTCTACATATTGATACTTGACGCTAATCCATTCATTCGAGTAGACAATGAAATGGGACATATTCACACCCTTAATGACACCACATAATTATCAAAACAATATTAGAGATAATAATTTACACATTTAACAGAGATGAAGCAGTAGTAGTTGGTCATAGTTTACTGCAGCCATAATTGTTTGTTTCTCTGTTTCTTTGCATATTACAAAGTTACCGAAGAATTTTCTCATTTTATAGGGAAAAAAATGAAAACAAATTGACTGTATAAACAAAGGAAGTGACTACTGCTCACACTGGATGATTCTGTATGTAGTTTGAACCAACTTGACATAGTGCCAATGTCTAGGAATCAAGTCTTTACAAGTGGCTAGGAAGGGAGGTGGGCGAGATGCCTCACCTGTTAGGTAATCTCTCAGTTGCAAAGAAAACCCATTTCTTTCAACCTCCTGACCTTCTTCATTCCCTTTTTTTCTCCACCCTGGTGGCAAACATGCACACCACACACTGTGAACACAGTCCTTAGTTACAAAAACCCTTTGCTGGAAAAATGTAACATTTGAGTAATTCTGACTTCAATAGTGATGCTCTGTGTCTGCAGTACACAGTTTATTATCTTGTGTTTTCCTTCTGTTGATACTGTCAAGTCCAGTGTTGCAGATAAAAAAAGGAGAGGAAGGTTGTAAATGTTTCAAGAGTTACAGCAGCCACCGCTGCTCATATACCATGTGCATGGTTAATAATATTTTTCAGATGATTGCAGAAGGGTGTCATTCCCAGAATAGCACAGTAAAGTTGTAATGTGGGTCACGGTCGTAGAAGAACAGGTCTGGACACTCGTCTATCTACCAGTGTATTTTGCTTGACTTCCTTGTTGTTTGGCTGTAGTTCATCAAGTTACCGAGAATGTTGTACTTTTTGGCGCTGTAATCCGGGCGGTCGGACTCAAATTCCGCCCACTTTTTTCAATTGTTAACCATGTAAAGAAAATAAAGATTTTTGGAGCCATGATTTTAAATTGTGAGCGAAGGAAGTATTTCATACATTGATAAAAAATATGTTTTGATAGATTGTTTATCTTAGTGGGAGGGAAGTGGGCGGAATTGAGCCGACCATCTTAACTGCAGCGCCAAAAATGTTTAGCGTTATCAGTAACTTGGTGAACTGCAGCCAAGCAACAAGTGGGTCAAGTTTTCAGGCGAGTGTCCAGACCTGTTCTTCTACAACAGTGATGTGTGCCTAAGTTATGTCTCCAACATAATCTAATCTGGGGCTTCTACTGTATTGCTTTTGTGTACTATTTTGTTCAAACTGTTTTTGGAGTTGTCTTTATAACACTGTACAGAGAAATGAATGTTTGTGTTGACAGGTTTTTTTGAAAGAATGCAAAGATGTTATAAAATTAAAGAACCCTGGGAATATGCCCTTTGACTTTGTGGTGCAATATAGTCAACTAAATAACAACCCACTGGACAGCACATTTGTTGTTGAACCTACATCGGGGCACTTGTTGGCTGGTGGTGAGGTCAAATTGATTGTAAAGCTCCTGCCGGGATTGTCAGGAAAATTTGTAGGGGAATTTCTTGTTGAGGTTAGCAAGAGAAGTATAGTTTTACACAATTTTTTAATGATTTCCCTTACATACTTTCGAGAATATGCTGTATATGCATGTGTTTTGTACTGTTAATTATTATACCTTTTTTGTTAGTGTTATTGTTATACAGTATGTCAGTTAAGTGTGTTAAGTTTCAGAGTTAGATTTAATTTAAAATTTAGGTGTTTACTAAACAGATATTACATGCTTTATTTCAATTGCTGAACTTCAGCAATTAGTGGTAACCACTCAGCTGTGTACTCTGGATTCAAACCATTGTGATGGAATAATTTTTAAGTTCTACCTTTTTTAAGTCGTATTGCAAAAGATTTTTTGTTCATATAAACTCAGTTATGCAGAAGGAAGAACTTATAGAAAATAATGTGTTAGACAAAATCTCATTTTAGAATGCGCAATTTCTCAGTGTCGTTTTGTTTGTCACCTTAGCTTGAGCGGTCTCCCTTGTTTTTATGGAGCTTGGGGATATATTTTTTTGTTTTCTGCCCTTATGCTTGGGCAGTGTCTTTTCTCTGGGTCTGGGTATCATATCCCTTCTGTTGTATTTTGATTGGTTGTTTGCTTCGGCTGTTTTTCTGAATGGTTTTGCCCCGGTTGACGGTGCTATAGCCTTCTCTTGCCCGCTGGACTTGCCACTCCACTGGCCATGGAGGGGAGGGCTTGGTGGTGAGGGAGGTGTGGTTTCGCCGGCTGGCGGCAGGCGTACTGAAGATAGGTGAGGCGGGGGAGCAAGCTGCGGTGTGGTGGTGCGTGCCAGAGAGACTGTACTCTCAGGTTGAACTTTGAGCTGGCATGATCTATTGCTCCGGATGGAGTGTATGAGTGTTGTCGCAAGCGGACGTCCTCGGTAATGGTTTGTCGGATTGTTCGGCGACATAGACCTATACAGGCGCTGTTGGTTGACTGGCCTAGCTGAGTATTGGGTGTATGTTCTCCCTTCACTGCATGGTAAGTGGGCGGCCGTGTGTTCGGGCCCATTGGATTCTCGGGAGTAAGCTCTGTCGCCGCAGACAGTATTTTCCTGGTCTTCACCTACTTGCAATTCTGGGAAAACCGAGTTAAGACTGTAACTGGATATTTTGCCTGTGTGAGGGCGCAATGGCACTTAGGATAACTCGTATGAACATCTTTTGGACGCTCCGAGGCGTGAAGGTAGACCTAATAGGGTTTTATTAGTGAAAGGATCCCGGTATCGTTCTCAATGATAATAAGGGTGTTTGACGAGAGGTGTAGTTGCACAATGAATGCATGTTGAGAGCATGTCGCTTAAGAGTCAATCAAATAGTATAGATTGTGATTCAAGTTGTAGTGCACATATTTAATATAGTTGAATATTTGTAAGCACTTTGATGAACTGATACAGAGATATGTAATTGCAGGAATTTATTGTGTATTACACTGTTTTGTGGCTTTGTATAGGTTTTGTATTGCGGAATTTATGTTCTGTGAAGTTGAATTAGTAATACACACGTTTTTTGAACTAGAGATGCGTTTCCTTTCTTTGCTCGATAATGTTCAATTGCTCACTAACCTGCTATAAGCATTTGTTGGTAGACTTGGTAGAGACTTGTCACGCTCTTGAAATTGATTTACTGTGCCTTTAGTAAGGCTTTTGGGGAGCTGGATAGTAAAGGCCGCTGGTCTTTGGTGGTCGTTGTTGCCAAAATGGCACAACCTTTCCACTGAGTCTTCGTTGTGGGTGTGGAAGCTATGGTGGTGACGTGATCAGACCACTTGTTTTTCACCATGGTACACTCTGGGTTGGATTTATAGTGGGACATCACTTATTTTTCTTTATTTTGTCTTTTACATATCTGTGAATAGCTCAAGCTTTGGTACAGGAATCTGGAGGAATGTGAGCAGGGAGTCTGCCATGGCCTGAGTACGGAACTATCCTATCATTCACCTGGAGTGAGTTAGGAAAACCCTCAAACACTGAATTCATGATAACTGGAGCAAGGGATCAAACTCAGGTCCTACCAAATGCAAAGTAAGCATTTTACCACTGCTCCACCCACTGGATCACACATGAGATACATTGAAGGCATTTTCTGTGGTTACTACAATTTCAGTTGCACTAGCATTCCTCTGCTTCCTTACACTTACATCATTCTCATAACAGCAGAAGACCTTGCTGCTGAGAGTACATAAGTAAACAACAGAAACCTTTTCGTTAAACACACAAAGTGGCACATTCCTATGATGTAATCTTTTTTTCTGCAACTTTTTTTTTAGTTTACAGTATTCTGTCTTCTTATGGTGGCCACCTTGGTGGATGTATTTTATGCATTTGAGCCCAAAAAGTGTAGAGAGCTATGGGCTATGACCACAGTCGTAGAAGAACAGGTCTGGACACAGGCCTGTCTACCAATGTATTTTGAGTGAACCCCTTGTTGTTTGGTTGTAGTTTGTCAAGTTACCAAGAATGTCGTACATTTTGACGTTGTAATTCGGGCGGTTGGACTCAAACTCAGCCCACTTTTTTCCATTGTTTAATTTATAAAGTAAATAAGAGTTGCTGTAGCCTTTTCTTAAATTTTTGAGCGAAGGAAGTATTTCATAAATTGATAAAAAATATGTTTTGATAAATTGTTTATCTTAGTGGGAAGGAAGTGGGCGGAGTTTGAGTCCGACCGCCCTAACTGCAGCGCCAATAAAACACAATATTCTTGGTAACTTGGTGAACTGCAGCCAAACAACAAGGGGGTCAAGTTTCCAGGCGAGTCTCCAGACCTGTTCTTCTACGGCCGTGGCTACGACACAGTACTCACATAACAATTTGCTCTACCCTCTAGGCTCGCAAGTCACTGAACTGGCATGCAGTCATCTCGCAGATGATTCACCTTTGTTAGACATTCAGTGGTGATGGTATCATTTTATTATGTAATTTTTGAGATAAAGATTTTTTGTGCTTATACATTTTTTTAATATTCTGAATCAAGAATATCATGCTAAGAAGGACAGCAAAACCACCCCTTTTATTTATTTTTGGCCATAAGAAAATAAACTTTAAGATTAATGGAGGATTCGTAAAGTACATCCACATACTATTCTTTGAATGGTATTCCGAACCAAACCTCATAATTCATGTATGTGGAGTAGTTTTCGAAACGAAAACTGTGTCGGCCAAAGCTCTGCACGTTGTTCGGCAGCTGGGGCATGCAGTCACCTTATGCACTTTGCCAAAACTCTTTACTCCGTTATGGGTATAATATTTCATCAGCCATTTTATAGATAAATTTTACTTTTTAGAACCTTTCGCTGAAAATTGGTTGCACATCAGACCAGTGAGTACACCTTCATTCACTGTGCATTAAATGTACACTTTTTTTAAAAATCAAGTTTAAGTTTGGTTTCAACATTTAGTGTTAATTTATTTGAAATTGTAGTGGTGTTGGTTTCTACTTATTGTGAACTGTGGAGGAAAAGTACTTTTTAGGCATTACATTACTGGTAACTATGACAGTACATTAGAATTTAATTGAAAGGAATGAAATATGTTATGGTCAAAACTTACCAGCAAGGTCTGGAGCCCTGGGGATGATTGTACAAGGTGAGTATGGTGAAGTGATAGAATGCAGAGATAGGAGAAGCAGGTGCTCGCTGAGAAAACCAGCAGATGAAATGATGATGTCGGCCACATTTATCACATGCATAAATTGAATGTGACTCCACCGAAAATCCTCTCATCACCAAAATGGGAGGAGAGTGGTCTGACAGCAACAACGCTATACATTAAAAAAATAGATAATATCCTAGTTAACCAAGCAAGAAGCTGCTTGTGTTCATTTCATATATTTGTCCATGTGTTATTTATTTACTGCTAATTGTAGTCATTTAGTTATTGCTGGTGATAAAAATAAACCTAAGTTTAGAGTACCCTTTCTACAAGATGCTTTGAAATTTTCATAATAAGTTGTCAGAAATATTTATTTTTATAGTGTTGCTGCATTTAAATGTATGTACTTGCTGGAAAATATATTCTGAATAAATCTAGAAGCAATTACTGTATATTCCTACAATATTTTATGTTTTTTCCATCTTTTGTAATGGGAAATGATAAAGTGAATTTTATTAATTGCATTGTTAATAACAGTAACAACTATTATTTCACAAATACATTTCAGTATCAGGGTTTCTATCATTTTGCTTTGTTATATTTTCAGATTGCTCACCTCAACCCAGTTAAAATCCATGTTGAAGGTTTTGCATCCATTCCCCAGTTATATGTAAATCTTTCTCGACCAGCATTACTAGACCTACCTGAAGATATTGGGTATAAGGCAATTTCTAATATTGAAAATGGTTGGCATCCATTGGTAAACATTTCCGATGATGAGTGTATTCGCATGGACGATTCAATATTCAGTGACTGGGTATTTGTGTGTAAAAAGGTACTGTGGTTGCATATCTGTGCTGTGTAATAATGTGATTAGGTTTATTTATAAGTTGTGCATACAAGTGTACTAGCTACTGCAATGGTGACTGTTTTTAATATTACCACAGTAAGAAAGTTATTTTTCTTGTGAATTTTTCGGGATGCCTTTAATGTTTGATTTGTTTTAGTAAACTACTGTATATAACTACAGTTGAATATTCAATTTTATATTGTATATTTTAATAGTTTTGATTTAATATATATTTAATTTTCAGGACATTTTTCCAAATGTAGCTGACATTGAGCTTGCAGTAGAGAGGCTGGTTGCCTACAGATATCTCGTAAACAATCCTTCTGTTTTACTATATTATGTATCTGCAAAGAACATAAAGCAACCTTTACCTCAGTTGTATGTCCCTTCATACATGCTGGGTGAGTACTTTGTTTCTTTAATTTATTCCAAAATCTAAGCATACTGCAATAGTTATTTACAGTGAAAAGGCCTTGCATCTAAAAATGTCATAATTCCATCTTTGTTTTCAAATTCTGTGTACTGCTACAGATATAAAAGTGTTGGCCAGGGGTGGAGGAAGGTTATCACACAAGGCTTTTATGTGAAGAGAAAAGGAGGGGGCACGCGCACATTCATTAACCTTGGTTCAACACCTCTTTTTTTATAATGTGCATCACTGTGCAGAGGACATACTAGTATTTATGACTTCCTGTCATATAATCATGTGACAAAGTAAATATATAGTTTACGTTATTAAAAATTTAACGTAGCCTGACGTTAACAAATCAAAGAAAAATTTTTAAAATTCTTTTTTATTGGTTGTTATGTATAATATTAAATATCAATGCAAATATAAATTTTTCCAGCTAATTGATATACAGTAGAACCTTGCTTTGACAATCACTTACAATTACCCTGAAAACGCAAAGTACATGATTAGAGGTACGTCAATTTCACAGATACATTCCAGGTCAGGCTGAACGCCGAAAATGTATGCTTCATAATGGCGTGTGTGATTAGCTGACGGCTGTCATGAAACAAATTTGATTACTACAAGCCAGAAGTTAAGAAGGAAATAATTTGTAGAGCTATTGCGTGCTACTTGCAATGAACAATAGACTGTAACCAGTGTGTGTACAGGACTGAGAAATCTAGGCTATTGCCAGATGAATCTGCAAAATTTACATACCTCTAACGTAGTAAAGAAAATTAAGAATTTAACAACCAAAAAGCACATATTATTTTACCTGGATGTGACATGGTGAGACTGAAACTCATCTAAATTAGAATAAGTTAAGTTGCGGAAATTGTGCTCGCTGGAGGCCCTGAAAAAGAAACGAAACACTATGGGCCTAACACATTAAACTAATTTCAAATTTAAATTTAATTTTTAATCCTGGAGGTTGGCACACAAGATTGGATTGGAACTCCTGGAACCAGGAATGACAGAGCGGCTGGGGCTTTGGTCCAGCGAGCAGAAATAAATGACAGAATTAATTGACATCTTGTCATTTATGTAATTAAATGTCATTTAAACTTTGCAGTAATTTTATTACTTTAGGTTGCATTTGTTTAGTTGTTTCTTTTTTTCTTTGGTCTCAATGTTACAGATGTAGGAGCAGTTGTCCGTGAAACCGAAGTAAATTACTGTGTCCTGGTAACCAATCATTCTCCAGCCACCATACATGTCAGGCTAGAAAAAGTGGAAAGGGATAACATTATGAATGAATGTGGATTCTTTGTAGAATTCACTAACCAACAGTTGCTTTCTGGCAGCTCAGCAGAGTTATTATTTTCTTTGAAGCCTCCAAGAAAAATATGCCCTTTAAAAAGAATAGATTTCAGTATCTCGGTTAACTTGGAGGTAATGGCGGATATTTTTATATATAGCTGATTTTAAGTCTAGCATCGTATTTTTAGTTATGAAACACACATGTTTATAAATTAGCTTCAAGTGTGTTAGATTTGATGTTAGATGGAGGAAAGAAAGTTAAGAAATGAAAGAACCAATATGTGTCATGTACCTTGATGATTGTCACAGTGGTATTGATAACTGTATTATATTGTGTTTAGTGATTCACAAAATGGTTGCTTTGTTGTTAAATTTAAATTTGAGCAATGTATAGCTGAGTGGAGAGGGGAAAGATGATGTGGACAGGGGCGAGGAGGAGGTAGTTTCAAACTACCTTTTTTTTCATGTGCCACTTACACACACACACACACACACACACACATATATATATATATATATATATATATATATATATATATATATATATATATATATATATATATATATATATATATATGCTTCTCTGTGGTATGTATGATGGTGGATTGACCACAGGTCATACCTGCGATGGTAGATATGTCACAGTTGTGATAGGTTGTGTTTAGTGCTGTGTTTCGCTACTTGCACGAGTGCGTAGAAGCAAAATCAAAATATTCAAGTACAGATACCATTTGTGTGTTCGATAGCAGAGAGAAATAAACTCTAAAGGTGGTCTTTGTTGATATTTTTGAACTTGAAAAAAACGGATATAGCGATACTTAATCTTTTCTGGTAGACTTAGGCCATTGCCACACTTCACTTTTGAACCACTATAGTCTGCTTCAACATGTTCAATTCTAGCATGCCATCACACTACGACCAAGGTCATTCAGATCACAATAATTTCAATACTTATCTAAATAGGTTTTATACTAACATCAGAACAGTGTCAATTGGTTGATCTGTGCTGTAATTGGCTAGTTGATTTAAACATATTGCTACAGTGAAATGGCAGACAGAGTGGGAAAATAATAAGCCGGTAAATGTAATATAAATATTTTTAAATACTTTTTTATTCTTATGTTATTTGTATTAGTTATATATTTATTTAATATTAATAAAGTTCAGTTGTGGAGCTGTGAGCTGAGCTGGTGACTGTGTGATAAGTAATGAGGTTCAGGAAGGTGCTGATATGTCGAAAGCTTTTGACTGTGTAGGTTTGAAATATTTCTCCGCATGCAACATTTATGCAGCCATTGGATTTTTTTTTTCATTCAGATACTTTCATGTATTTATATTTACATGTTTGTAATTTTTTACATTTATTATGATAAACACAGGACACTGAAAACAACTAGATAATACAGTTCTGTTAATGGTTTGTAAACGTTACCATCATTTCGGCCAATAAAATTTATGTCCAGGTATTCTGTAGGTTTACAAATTACATTCTTCAATTATTAAACATGTTAAACTATGGTTGCTTGAAGTTGTTCATGTACACATGTTCAGCATATCTTGTGACTTTGCCTTTTATGCTTTATACCAGCATTGGCATTGATAGCAGATCAGAAGCAAAAGAAGATGATACAGAAACAATTTTTGGTGTTACAATGCTCAACAAAACATTAAATAACACTGCCATGTTCTAGTAACTTAGGTGCCATCTAATGTCATCACATGGAAATGCATCAAACGCGGGATCCTAAGATCTTGTGTGTTGATGTGCTAGGTTGTCAAAGTAGTGTGACAACACACTCAAGTTGTGCTGTGAGGATATCTCATTGGTCACAGACACACAAAATAATAATATATAAATTACAATAACTGTAGATGCAAAACAAAAGTAAAATATGGGATCAAGTGTCAATAATACATATAGTCCATCTCATATAAGAATTCCTTTTTTTGACAGATCATATGGAAGTAGTACCTTGTAAACAAACACACTATGTATCCTTCCGCCACCATGTGCTTTCCAGCTGATAGTCAAAACATGCCAACAACAACATTCTAGATATGTTATTAGTTTTCTATTCTGGATCTAATTAAAACCCTGCCCATAAATACCACCATAAGGGATAATCCATCATTAAACATAGATCTAGAAAACAACTGCTTTCTACCAGTTGTAAAATTAATTATGAATTTAACAATTTAAATCCTTGTGGCCATTAATACATAATGTAGTAGTTATAAGGACAGGTTTTAGTGAACTTAAAAAAGAAATTAAACGGCTAGAAATGCTGAAAAAATAACGACACTGAGGTTAACATTGAACACAAACATTGTAAGCTTACATGAAACAGATTTTAAGTTACATACAAATACCATGCATTTGTTCAAGAAAACAACTCCATTACACAAAATTTGGGAACAAAGAGTGTCTGAAATATATTTTCAAGTATAGGCATAATAAAATGTAAATCATACAAATTATTTTGGCAGAGTGATTAGAAAGGAATAAGTAGGCCACATTGTGACGATTCTGTTTTGAGACAGTAGCATAGCAGCTCCTCAGTGTTTACCTTTAAACCATTCTGAAATAAGAGATCACTGATGTTAACTAAAAACCCATGAAGGGTTCTGTGTCACTCCCTGGAGATCCTGGTATAAGTTCCATATTAAATTGTGATGCAACATCATTATCCAAGCTATCATTTAGTGGGACAGCTAGAGGTTCTGAATCACTATCCACCTCCATATCACTATCTCCAGACAAGTTTTCGTCACCAAGATGTATTACAATTGGTTCTACAATGGCGCGACGGTCCCAGGTTACTTCTCGTGCCCAATCTTGAGAAATAACTTGGTCCACATGTGAGACATAGTTGTACCACCTGAAAACAAAATACGTGAAACCAACCAACATATAAAATATCAAGTAAAGCTCAACAAACTTCATAAAGAAAAATAATAAAAATTTTGAACTACCCACTGTCAGTGCCAGATGTGGTGCCTATTTTTTTTGTATTCCTGACAGTCTGATACCACAGTCATGATATGATGGCATTGTCAATAAGCATGAATACATGAAACCATAAACATGAATATGGGATTAAAAAAGTAAAAGTAACACCTTCCACGTACAATATCAATCAACTTACTTCTCACGTGTAACACTTTGAAGTGCCTCATCCCACACGGACAAAACAGCAGCATCGTCGAAACGTTTCCCTCGCCCAGCATGTGCTGCATAGTACCTTTTGCACTCACTCCATACCATTTCAATTGGGTTATAATGACAATGGTATGGAGG
>PNEQ01122626.1:0-15921 GCA_003012365.1 Medauroidea extradentata
TTATTTTACTTGTAATAATTTTATTTCGGAAATTAATTTTAAAAATATTGGAATGTTTGTAAATAAAAACTTGGTCAGAACTTCTGAATGTTAGTTAAACGTATCGTATCTTACAAAAATGTGTTTAAATCAACAGTATATAACAGTTTGTAACAATTGTAATTGCATATTTTCTAAGTAGGCCGGTTTACAAAAGGTGTCTATTAATCGTACGTCCATTATTCATTCTATTTGTAAGCATTTAAAGAACAAAAAATGTCAAGTCATTATATTGCGTACACTAGACATGGTATCCCTACATGTTGGCTACAATTTACAGAGGTAAAAAATTTCTATCAATTAATGATTCATTATACATTTATCTTATTCCTATATTTTTGAGTCAGTTTAGTGCTTAGAAACTATATTTATGGAAATAAACCTTAATTTCATCTTTACCTTATTGTCATACATAATATAAAAAAGTAAAAAAAAAAAAAAAACATTTGGAGTGACTGGGATTCGAACCCAAATAAAACTATTATCGTGTCGACACCTTAGCGCCTGAGCTACTTTTTTCTTTCTTTTTAAATTTTAATAAAAAATGTTTGGTTCAGCGGCGATGCGGAATCTTCCGCATCAACACTGCACCAACCATTCCCCCCTTTAGGTTTGACATATTTCAAGTAACCCCAGTAATTTTCGTGTGACAATTTTTTTTATGGTGACAAGGTTTGAGACCCAATGGACAAACACAAATTAACACCCAGCCAGACCTGGGAATCGAACCCAGAACCCCTCGCACCAAAGTCGGCCGCTCAACCACTTTCGTAAAAATTACCAAAAAAATATATGGTTAATGCAAAGCTTTTAAAACTACAATTTTTTTTTATTTTTGATTATTTGGGTTTTTAAATTGTTAGTGAGTTATTATTTAGTATTCCTGCTGCCACAAAGTTTCATTTTCTGTATGATTAGAATATTTTTGTTTTCTCTTTTTATTATTAAAAACTATATTCGTTCAACAAGCGGTAAAATACGTTGTAACGTACGTAGCCGTCTGTAGGGATAAGCGTACTGCGCACGTGTAGTTATATTAGGACAAGGAAAAGTCGCAGATGAGTCCTGAATAGGCAATGACCTTACCCTAAACCCTTATACAAACGTTTAGGAATACCGATAAGGCCTAGGCATGACATATGCTGCACCTAAATCCTTATACACACGTTTGGGAATACCGGCCTTAGTGTTCCCAACAGGTAGGGGAGGTAAGGGTGCTAAGTGTCTCGAGGTCGCCGTGTGAAGACAGTGGAGGGGAATGTCTTCGGACCCTCCCTCCATGTACACTACATTCATATTGTAAGCGACCATCTGTAGTAGGTCTAATAGGTCTGTGCAACCCATGAAATAAAGGTAGGGCAACAACTACACACTGGCTGTCTCTTTCCGGCTGACGTGACTGTATGCACAGCTCGTCGCGACGGCCAGGCGCTCTGCTCGCTATTGGCTGGGAGGGTGAGGTATGTCAGAGAGTCGGGACGGTTGTAGTTCACATATTTTCCGAGGACACACTTAAGTTTGTCGAGCAGTATAGGACTCTTTAACGTGCAGCCGAAGTCAGTTGAATTACTTACATACATTCAATACATTAATTCTAAGCGTCCTTTACAAATGTGTATACGAAGCATGACAGACCATGCGGTGTAGCCTACATAAACTTGGGAGAGGGCGGGCTCAAGTGCGCGATTCTTCATTTATAACATTGACGCACCTACGTCGTTTTATCTAGATATCGACACAAGGTTAGAAAGTAAGAGATCTGTAGCATTTTTGAGTACATTAACTGTTTGCATATTCAAATGATCTAAACTTTTTCAAGACACTTACTCCATTCCTTCTTAGCCAATAGGTACGAAGTAAGTCACCCTCTTCAACAACTTTTACTATTTCTTATAATAAAGGTATGTTGCCAATGAGAAATATGGATGTTTCGTAATATATTTCAGCATAAGAAGCTCCTAAGACGAATGTTCAATTGATCTACTAATTAGGTCAGAGATGATCCATCAGTAGGGCCTGGTAGTTTTCGCGAAAAGATTTTTGCAGACCTTGTTTTAGTGCCTTACGTGCGCACCTGCAGCTCTGCTATGTGGTCGGTGATTGGATGTCGTAACACCCAGCGTGTGGAGGTTAAACCCGCAAATCACAGACGTGATGTGTGGCAGTTATCCGTGTACTGATTGGCACAGTCAAATGAATGATGACTCCGTACAAAAACACTCTGCAAATAACCATGAAGTTGAGGTGCAGGTGTACACGTAAGACACTGAGACAACGCGGGGCAAAAATGTTTTCGCGAAAACTACCTGGCCCTATCCATCAGGCAGAAGACATATGTATCAACTGATCGATTGTTCAAGGTTACGTTAAGTTTTGACACTTCGAACAGTTTAATGTTCGGTCAGTTGATACAGACTCGCATTGTTGTGGATGCCAGGCACATGAAGCTTTATTGTTCTGAACATTTACAAATTGTCAATAAAAGTGCTTAATAGGCTATGTAGGATACGACTTTAAATTGAAATTCACCACGTCCTCTTTCTTTCTCATTGGTGGTTTAAGAAAGCAAGTCTTTTTTCTCCGTTACTGGACAAAGGGAGGTACCAGTAGAAAGTTAGGACAGTTGAACATTCGGATAGTTTATATACTGATCCAGATGTGTAGCAGTGGCGTGTGTTAAGTGGTTGCACGGCACGGAGGTGTTTGTGGTCTATACTGTACCTGGCTGCCTCCTTGTTTACACAGCAACCTCTAACAAGTAGTTATGCAGGTGACGTCACCGTGACCGTTGGTTCCTGGTGCGTCCACCGAGACTGCACAGCAGGTACTCGTAATTCTAGAAGTGTGATGTGGAGCACAAACCTGGACGCAACGGAAGAGAAAACGGACATGTGATCTTTGAATGATTTTTGCAACAGTGGTGTATGGAAAACTGAATCGATTTTTTGAATGAACGCCATTGGTAGCGAATGATGCTGAATCGCAGACAACCCACAGACACAGATTACACAGTATTACAGACGTGAAATGACGTGGCGGCTCGTTTGATACGGGCGAACTTTGCCGTTTATTGGCTGCCCGAGGCTGTTGATATTAATGTTTGTCTCCTGCATGTTACGGCCGGTTTCCTATTGGCCTGGCTGCTGGCTAGCAGACAAGTCACCGTACGCTGAATGGTGGTAGGCGTCTCAGCCCTTTCGCTGACCAGGAAAGCCATTTTGCTGGCGTGTGTGACTTGAGTTTGACGTCCTACCGGCTATGTCACTTCGAGTTCCTAAATATACTATGCCACAGTTACATACATGGACTAAGCACGAGAAAATGAGTACAAAAATGAAGAAACAAACCAAAGGAAAACAAACACACAAATACTTCCGAAATAGAAATATAGTCAGTTTGGCGGCGCAATGCTGGACGGGTAAACAGTGTATAGATATTTGTATTACAGTTTTTTTTCCGGGGTCTTACGTGCATAAATGCATATCTGCTTCGTGGTTATTGGGCAGCGTATCTTTGTGTATAGGCGTCACTTATTTCACTGTGCCAATCAGGACAAGGTTGCTGCGATGCCACTTGTCTGTGTTTGCGGGTAGAAACCCAAGACTTTTAGAGTCACAAACATCTAATCACTGACCATGAAGCAGACTGCAGATGTGCAAATAAGATATTGAAACAAATTTCATCCCACAAAAAAATTCTGGTCCCTAGTTTTTGCATATTAGCAGCTTTTTTACCGGCTCAAAGTTTTCCAGAGATTTTCCTACGAATGTTGACCATACAACACGGTACAGAATAAAGTACGCCGCAAATGCCAGATTTGATTTGTTATCAGTAGAGACCGGAAAAAATCGGGTTTTATTTTGGCCCCAAGCTATAATTCCAGCACCTGTAAGTTCGTGCCACTTTCGCAGTTGGCCTGAGACTTATCTGACACTTCCTGGAAGTCGCTCAGCCAATAGTACAGAAGCAACTAAATGCAGGGCCATATCACTGCGTCATGGAGCAGCCAGTGAGCAGATAATGTCTGCTTGAATACACACATGTTCTTGGAGGCTAGCCTACATGTCAGTGAACCCGCGAATTTTTCCCGTCTCTAGTTATTAGCAAGAAGACTGCAATACAATGCCGTAACACCAATAAATCACCAGTAGGGACCAGAAAAATTCGTGTCTTCTTTTAGGCATAAGCTAGAATCCTACTAACTTCAAATTCGTGTAACTTTCCAAACTGGTCCTGGGCATATTTGACACCTCTTGTTAGTCGCTGAGCTAATAATACAAATTTAACCAAATGCAGGTCCACCACTGTATTAGCGAGCAACTAATGGACAGACATTGTATATTTGAGTCCACATCTAGGATAGAGGTCAGTGAATCCACGAATTTTTCCGGTCTCTCATCATCAGCACACGCTGCATGTGTTCCACATAGGAACCATCTAATACTTACCGCCTAATCTGACGGAGCCCCAACACGCACATTTAACTCGCGATACAGTGTTGCCAAGTTTCTTTTTACGTGTCTTATTCTGAGCCTCCAAGAATGTATGTCTATTCAAGCAAACACTAGCTCTTAATTGGCTGCTCTCTGACACAATGAAATGGGCCCGCATTTAGTTATATTGTTATTATTGACTCATAATCGAATTAGTCAACGGCCAATTCTGCAAGTAGCACGAACTTTGGTACATTTGCTGGAATTCTAGCTTACGCCTGAAAGAAAACGCGAATTTTTCAAGTCTCTAGCCAGAATGAAACTTAAGTGCACATATTTTCCTAGCTTGTTCTAAAATGAACTCTCGTATCTGTTTGCTCTGACGAGCGCCGGGCTGCGTACTGTATCAATGCTGGGCGCAGTTAACACCAGCGGAGAGTGACAGAAGTAGGAAGGAAGCGCTGGAACACAATAACGAGGCATTGTGTCAGCAATGAACTTTTGTTTGAAACTGCGCTCGGTGTACAGTCTCCACGCCGGTTGGAAGGCGTTATGTTAATGCCTGTAGCCTCCATTCTTTACACGAGAAAGCTTTGTATGCGAATAAGGTGAACGAAGCTTCAGTCACCATGAAACATCTGTTTGTAACACGTTCTCAGACAAAGCCGATTTCGTTACATGAAAAAGTTGTGTAGAAAAAGCTGCCCTGCGCGCGACCGAGGCATTAGTTGGATTTCCAACGACCGAATGTTCAATTTGTTTAGCACAATTTTAGTAAGTGAATAAAGTAATAATTTTAAGGAAACATTTCCAAAAATCTTAAGTTTAAACCTGGATACGTTGCCAAAAATTTTTTATGACCAGTAACTGAGCAATAAATAACACCATGTGTCTACTTTTCAAATTTTTATAAGTTTATTTGCGTAAAATAACATACGTGAAAAATACAAGACGAACATAGAAAATTCTAAGATAATCATTCCCTACAAGAGATCGTTGCAGTATCATACGCAGTCAGGATAAAAAAAAATCATAGTCTGAACCTTTTTCAGACAGTCGGAAGAGTCTACCGATCGTACTACTGAGGCAAAAATGTACGTGGTAGCTAGGGACCCCTGTTTTTCGCGAAAATAATTTTGCCCCAGTTTGTTTCAGTGCATTTCGTGCACATCTGCAATTCTGCTTCATTGTTTTGGCAGCGTGTCTATGTGAAGAGCTGTATAACATTTGACTGGCCCAATTAAAATAACGTTCCTGCAAAAACACACGTCTGTTATTTGCCGGTAGAATCCCAAGGCTCGTGACAGTTAAAATGCCCAATCACTGACTTCGAAGTACAACTGCAGATGTGCACGTAAGGCAACGAAACAAAGTGAGACAACATTCTTGTCGCGAAAAACAGGGGTCCCTAGTGATACCTTTACGGAAATAATGGTAGTAAAACGACCGAATGTAGTTGATGGTGTTGGGTGACCACAGCTGTGACGCCGTAACTTACATCTCAGACGAATACTTCTCGCAAACATTAATAGATACTGCTACCTACGCGCCTAGTTCTGCAACTAAATTTCCCCATAAAAAAAAAAAAAAAAAAAACCCACATTATTTGTAGGGACTCCGGAGTTCAAGAAAATATTTAAAGTCAACACTGTCGCCAATAAACGTTAGTATATTTATGCTGTTATTGGACGGTTCAACATGTGACACGTATTTATATTTTGGGATAAATCACACATGATCCGTGTTAAAACTGTACGCCTGCTGACGATAGAAACAATACTTCAAATAAACGAAAGTTAATATTAATACAAAACCTTTAGTGCCATACACAGCACGTTGCAGCCAAGCAAACAGTCAAATTTCCCGCGATTATCCAGTGTGTCTACTCAATTGTCATTAACCGCCACTGCCAGCAGGATTAACGCTTGGTCACGCTGTCTCTTGTCTTCAAGGCCACTGCTATCAAGGTCACCTCAGATAATTCCAGGCGGTCATGTACACCAAGAAAGCAAGTCACCGTGACTGCGATGTGGAGGACACCTGCCCTCAAGTGCGGTCTGGAAAATGACGGCCCTACTCTTCCTCCTGTGGGAACTAACAGTTGAATGGGAGAAGAGTAGAGATGTGAAAGCAAGCACAGACCGCCAGCTGGGACGAGCGAAACAAGCAACAACGTGATTACAGTCGTGATGGAAGTTCTCACAGTACAACCGCACTTCTCGAGACCATCGACAAACCAGCCGTCATTACCTGCCGCTATTTCAACGACTGCGTTTGCACACACAAACCACAGTGTAGCTAGCAGTGGTGAGCGGTTGCATGGTGCGGAACTGTATGCCCTGTACTGTACATTCTCGTTGGACCTTGTAGAAACCAATAGTCATCAGTAGAGATGATGGTTTATCGCGGGAAAACTTGACTGTTGGCTAGATTTCAACACACGTTCAGCTGATCAGAATATTACTGCCTTTAGCTTTTACTTGGAGATGTTACTCTATTTGACCGAGCCAATAAGAATCTCGATATTGTAATATTTGATTACTGTTATTGGTCTGCAGATAGTTACGTTGTGTCATAAGTATATCACCGAATCATATATGTTGCAAAAAACTACAGCGTTTTCGAGGGTATGTTGGTTAAGTGTAAGAGAAGACTAAATGCCTTAACTTCGCCATTTAAATAAAGGCATTAAGAACGTAAGTAAGTAAGCAAAACATTTTTGCGATATACCATCATTAGAGAATGTGATTTATCGCGGGAAAAGTTTACTGTTTGCTAGTCTTCAATGTAATGTACTCATTTCTGACGCTTTTATTTCGGTTCTGGCGAGTCCCTATTTGACTGGGCCAATGATAACTCTGGTGCGCTATTACTGGACGTCTGTGATTCGTCTGTAAACAACTACACTATGCTACATGACCGCCGGCCAATAAAGCCGGATTCACAACCACACTTAACGTACGTACGAACACACGCACGTAGATTAAGTATTAGATATTGGATTCACAACAAAATGTTATCTAGACATGCGCGGAAATTGTTTATATCATAACAAATTGTCGGTAATAGATGATCGTAATTTATTTTTACTTTTCGTAGCGAATTAAATAATTTATGCCCACAAGATAAATGATTTCTCGATATAAATTATTCTTTAATTGATTCTTATGCTTGCACATGCTGCATTCACATCCACCACGTAGCGTACGTACGAAGTAGAAAGTTGATCAACTCTACGCGAGGATGTGAATGACACTCGGAGTTGCTACTTTTATACGCTAAGTGGTGTTGTGAATCCAGCTTAATACATGACGCAGGACGCTACACTTATTTGCAGAATACGCTGGGAGAAAACATTCTCGCGATTTTTCACCATCTCTAACCATCATCTCTAACCATCGGGCATGGAGAGTACCAGATTATTTACGTTACCTACTTTCTTCTATAGTTATCAGTATGTTTCCAATTAACGGTACCAAAAAGCATTGTAGTATGCCGAATCGGAACGTTTGTTATTCGTCAGTAAAAAGTTTAACCGTGTGGAATAATCATCGTCGGTTCACATAAATCACAACATGTTACAGTGTTTTGGAGACTATTTTGGCACGAACGAATTTCGCAATTCCCCACTTCCCTCGCCCCTACCCTTTCCCACAAAAAATGCATACCTGCTGTGCATCAGTCAAGGAGCTACAGCCTAACGGGTAGACAGAAAAGTTAGCCGGTTCACTGGCGGTTAGATATTATTTTACTAAATGCGTCGTCTGCAAGACATATTTTCACACAGCACTTTATTTTTATTTAGGGCTACGAACTTCTCGTGAAAAGAATTTTTCCCCAGTTTGTTTCAGTACCTTACGTGCACATCTGCAATTCTGTTTCGTGGTTGTTGGTAGCTTGTCTGTGTGAAGAGCCGTATCTCATTTGACTGAGCCAACTACTAAAACTTTCCTGCAACAACTCACGTCTGTGATTTGCCGGTAGAATCCCAAGGCTCGCGATAGTTAAAACATCCAATCACTAACCACGAAACAGAACTGCATATCTGCACGTAAGGCACGGAAACAAAGTGAGGCAAAATTATTTTCTCGAAAAACAAGGGTCCCTAGCTATAGAACATGTCAAGGTACTTATCCATATACACTAGGCAATACTTAACATTATTACACATACAGCATAATCAATTATCTATACAGAAACATCGAATAAAAAGTTACAAACATAAGCACACACATGTACTTTTATAACTACTAGCCTTGAACCAAAATGACACTTATACACACTCCTGAATAAAAGAATGGCATACCTCTTATATGAGAATACATATTATTATTAGGGACCTGAAAAATTCGCGTCTTCTTTTCCGCACACGGTAGAATTCCAGCAACTATAAGTTCGTGTCACTTTCGCAGTTGGCTCTTGACGTATCTTTGACATCCTCTGGAAGTATCTAAGCCAATAATAAAAATATGACTTAACGTGCCCCATACTACTGTGTCATCGAGCAGCTAATAAACAGCTGTTATCTGCTTGAGTACACATATATTCTTGGAGGCTAGCCTACAAGTCAGTGAACCCGCGAATTTTTCCGGTCTCTACCCATTATTAGAGATGATGGTTTATCGCGGGAAAACTTGACTGTTTGCTGGATTTCAATACACGTTCAGTTTACCAGAAGATTACTGGCTTTCGCTTGTACGTGGAGCTGTTACCCTATTTGACCGAGCCAATAATAACCCTGATATTGTAATACTAGATACATGTTATTGGTCGGCATACAGCTACGTCACAGACTAAATAGTAATACTGACGTGAAATGACGTGGCGGCTCCTTTGACACGGGCGAACTTGGCCGCTTATTGGCTGCACGAGGTTGTTGATACCAGCCCCGTGTATGTTTGGATCCTGCACGTTACTGCAGGTTTCCTATTGGACTGGCTGCCGGTTATCAGAGCAGCTGCCTCACGCTGATTGGTGGTAGGTGTTTCCGCCATATTGCTGGCCAGGAAAGCCATTTTGCTGGCGTGTGTGACTGAGTTTGCTGGCCTGCCGGCTATTTCACTTCTGTATTCCTAACTATTCTGTGGCTACGTTGTGACAAGAAACTACAGTGTTTTCAAGGGCATGTTGCCACAAAACATTTTCGCGATATACCATCATCTCTAATTATGATTCATGTGCTCAGGTCAATAACACAAACAAAAGCTAGAATACTCTTCCAAAGAATATTATCTACTAATAAGGACTTTATTTTGTGTTTGTACAGTTTACTGTTATTCCTGCACAAGTCCCTCTACGGTATACCGTCATATATGTTGATGGCAGAGTAATAAAAGCCTTTTTGATGTAGAGAAAGGGAGGCAGAAGGTACATGCATATTATCTGTTCGTCTACAGTATGTAGTGGTAAACCGTTGTGTTTGCTTGGAAATAACACATGTTGTCAGAAACATAAGAATGAATCTCCTATAGATATTGACCTGTAAATGTTAATATATTTTCATATTCGTAAAATTTTTGTATGCTGTTCACTTATTTTTTAAAACGACGTTATCGTGACTTCTTTGGCTCACGTAAAGTTTACGCTGATTATTGTTTACAACATCTGAAGCTCGTGATTCGGCGGGGAACACGGACATAGCACAGCAGTAGCAGTCTGGTCCAGTTAACACCAACACATGCGACCTCGGGCGAGCAACTGTAGCTAGCTGCAAACATGTTCTCCACGCGGGGAGCTGATTGGCCAGCCTGGCCGAGACAAGCCGACGCAGGAAGGCCCCGAGCTGCTAACTGGACAGCGGGAATTTCAAATGTCCCGGGGAGATGGGTCACGCGTCGACGCGCGAGGGTTCTTCCTCCTATCCTGCGAGCTGCCGAAGGATGATAGGTCTGCCACGAACTGGCGCCCTCGCAGTACCGCTGTCAGATTAAGGGCGCGGCTACCACAATTTTCATCACCATTTTTTAAAATTTTTTGTGTGTACCAGATATTTTTTTTCTTATGTTAGACACAACATGTGACTAAATTTGGCTCTTGTGAAATTTTTTTTATCTCTCATAGTTTTCGCGTAATATTTTGCATTTTTCCGTTTTAAGGTCTACACTAAAACCAACTGATATCCCAAACTAAAAAAAAATCACAATAGATATAGACATTGCAGGCTACAATGTCATGCTCATAAAAAGTAAGGAAGAAAAATTATTTGTATTTAAAAGAAAATAAAATTTTTATTTTCAGTTTAAGCATTTTTTAAAAATACAAATAATTTGTATTCTTTATTTTTATGAGCATGAAATTGTAGCCTGCAATGTTTTATCCACTGTGTTTTTTTTTTTTTTTTAGATTGGTATATCTGTTGGTTTTAGTGTAGTCCTTAAAACGGAAACATACAAAATATGACTTTAACAAGCCATTACGCGAAAACTATGAGAATAAAAAAAATTTCATAACAGTCAAATTTAGTCACATGTGGTGTCTAAAATAAAAATCTGGTATAAATAAAAAATAAAAAAATGGTGATGAAAAATGTGGTAGACGGTTGCCGAACGGAGTGAAGAGCCTTGTCAGTTACAAGATAATACAAAACTGCTCATCTCTAGAGACAAGAAAAATTCGCGGGTTCACAGACTTGTGGACTAGCCTCCAATAATAGTTGTGTGATAGCATATGATTGGACCTGCATTTAGTTGCTTCTTCTTTACGATTTTCTCAGCACCAAATAAGTCAAGAGTCAGTTGTGAAAGTGACAAGAACTTACAGTTGTTTGAGCTTTAGCTTCCACCCAAAAGAAAACGCAAATCTTTCAGGTCCCTACTCATCGCGCATGCGTAGGAAACCCTGTTTTCCGCGAAAAGAATCTTGCCCCAGTTTGTTTCAGTGCCTTACGTGCACATCTGCAGTTCTGCTTCATGGTTATTGGCAGCGTGTCTATGTGAAGAACCGTGTATCATTTGCCTGAGCCAATTAAAATAACGTCCCTGAAAAAACGCACGTCTGTGATTTGCCGGTAGAATCCCAAGGCTCGTGACAGTTAAAATACCCTATCACTAACCACGAAGCAGAACTGCAGATGTGCACGTAAGGCAACGAAACTAAGTGAGGCAAATTTTTTTTTTCCGCGAAAAACAGGGGTTAGGGCTCTATAAAGACTAGGTATAATCGTCCGCCATTTTGGGTCTTTCGCAGCTACCGCTAGCGAAGTCATGCTCGCGCTCCCGAAAAATCACAAAAACCTAACTCATCACCAATCGAAAACTATTCGGTCAATCGACTTAAAAAAAATTACAAAGTATAATTGAACTATCTTGTCAATGACGCTATTCATTAATTTTCTTTATGACTGTTATTTACTATGTAAAAAAAAAGTTTAACAATGGCATGAAAATTTTTGACCGGAAAATGCAGGGTAAAATATAGTAAGCGAGAAACTTTTTTTGTTTTACGAGATAGATGGGAGGTGTCAGTGGACGAAACTAAAAGGATAGTATAAAATTAACATTTATGCCCCTCTTGACGAGTTCCGCCAATCGCTTTGGTTTTGGCGGCAGGTTGAAGACAGAATATCTCTGGCGCGCGGCGCCGCGCCGTCTAGCTAAACGACCTGACTACGAATTATTCCATGGTTTGTCCTCACAATATTTAATACATTAATTTTATCTCTACATTTTGTATTTATTATAACGTATCCAACTTTCAATAACTGATTATAGGGTTATGTACAAAAGTATACATTATCGAACATAAATAAATTTACAAAATCAAATATTGAATAGAAAATTAATGCAACATCCTTAATTTCACTAAAGATAGATTATGAAATTTAAATTTTTTAAAATTCATTTAAGAATTTTGACTCTCCTACAAAATAGGCGTAGGCCTACATAGGCTACAACTGGAAATATATATTTTTTATTTACTTTAAGGTAAATTTTCAACAATTGATAATAAATGCATGAAAGCTGATTCATCTTATACCAATATAAGGGTTTTTAAAGGTATCATAACTCATTAAAACGCAAATATAATATTTTTAACTTTGTACTATTAGTTATGTAAGTATTCAAACTAATATTATCGAGACTGCAGTAGTAAAAGAGGCAGTTATCACGTTTAAAAGTACAGCTTTCATTGAATTTATTTAACATTCTAAAAAATTTTAGTTTGTTACAAATAAAAGAACGTAAATTTTTAAAGAATGCAATTCGAGAAAATTGGCCTTATTACAAATTATTGGTATGTAATAGCAAATACGTTTGTATTTTGCGTTACTAATGCAAAATTCATTATTACTAATCGGACAGATCGATGCATTTCTACTCTGTTGCTAAAACGTTAGTTTGAAAATTTATATGTAGTGTGTCCTGAAGCTGTAAACGCAAATAGTTGCTGCTAATGAATTTGTTTTTAAACTGAATTATTGAGGTTTCAAGTAGTTTGTTTACTGATATGAATTTCAGATTTGTTTCAAGCCAATCTACACTAAAATTACAACACACTGCCCATCATGTAACGGTGTGAATAAATTATTATTTGTACTGTAGCTGCCCTTCACTCACTCTGTGCAGACAGTAGCCACGCTGATTCATAGTGTCAGGATAATAAATACAAATATTTCTTCACACACTTGTGTAAATGCTAATTTTTCTTACAATACGACGAAACATGTTAGTTATAGTCTATGACTGAATATCTGAAACATAGCATGCTTACTTTTATGCCCATTAAGCCAAGCTAACAAACACTACATTTCCGTAAATTTGTGGAAAACAGTATGGAGAAGTGCACTGTAGCGTACCTCGCAGGGGCGTCATTTCAGGTTTTTCTAGGGGGGGGGGGGCTGGCAAGATTTTGTTTTCTGGCGACAGTGACCTTGTTGCATCTTTTTTATTAATTAAGCATGTATAATTTTTATTAATTAAGCATGTATAAATTAGATACTTTAATAATAAAACTTCAGTTTTATGTCCTTAAGATAGTATTATTTACATGTAAAAATACAAAAAAATATATTTATACACATAAAATTCTTAATCCAGGGGGGAGGCATTTGCCCCCTCCCTGTAGCCCCAAATGATGCCACTGGTACCTCGTAAGTATAACACACGTTATCTTACATCTATACTTAAATACTCTCTGTAAACATGTTGGATATAAATTTGTATTTTCCTTTTTATTGTGTGTCTGTAAATAACGCAGTTATCGCCCAATACAGTTAATGCGGGAATAGTAATTTCTATTCTATATCTACATTATCACTATGGATATTCATAATGTAGCAATTTCCGTTATCAACTAAATATTTGTGAGAAAAAGGTTACATACAAAAGCCTATTAAGATTTACAGTGAACCTAGTTAATAATACAAACCATGTAAATATAAAGATCTCATTAACACTAAGTCATTTTCGTTCCCCCAAGAATGAGATGAAAAATGTAAAACTAACTTAAACGCTCTATAAAAAGTTCCATTGTACACCACACAACGCCAGAACCACGACATCCCTGCAGAGGTTCCTCATTCATTGCAATATTTCGGCACAACGTATCTTCTCCCAGAAATTTGTGGCATGTGTTTTACTATGAACTGGCGCTTCAGAGGCAATAATTACAAATAAAAGTTTACGTTCGTAAAGATCTTTATATAAAAATAATGTAAAAAGTTCGTAACAATAAGTAGGAAAAGGAATATTTAGCGAGTTCAACGACATGCGTGTAGGAATCCATTTTCCTGTTTATACACAAGCCCCGGCCATTTGTCCATCAGCTGCTGCTCACTGTAACAACACACAATGAACTAATAGACGGGCTCGAGTATGCATAGGACAGTGGATTATAACACGTCGTTCACTGAACTTGCGAGTTATTCCTTTCCTTAACAATAAGTGACCAAAATATGTGTTTCCGAATAAGGGTATGTCCATGAAACAATATTGTTCGAAACACATTAAATTTCTTGACTACAAAAAACATTAACTTTGTACTTATATAACAGTAAACAGATAAGTGCAGTTTATTATACGATTGCTGTTTATTGTCTTAAAAATTCATGTGACAGTTGCGGCAGATCACAGGTAGCTCTTTAAGGGACGAACTTGGTAATGTAAAGGATGGGAGTTCTAATCTAGGTGTCGGTCAATTTTTTTTGTTATATATACATTTGGGATATAATTGAGGTTCTATGCTGTAGTGGACTTAAACAAAAATGTAAATAAAAATGCAATATGCATCGCACCGCTTCTGGGAAAAAAAGAAAACTAAGTCTTAGTTCCAGTTTGCATAAACAATATTCTTTAAGTGATGAGACTGTGCTAAACTGTAAGCAAAATAACTGCATGTTGTAAAAAATGTACATATTTTAAAAATTAAATTAATTTTAGTCTCTCTTCCACTGTAAAAAAGTGATTCGGTTTGATGCTCTGTTTTAGGTTATTGATTTATAAATAGAATAAAATAATTACAAACTTTTCTACATGATAACAGTGAAGAATAAAAAAATACTGTAAACCATAATTTCAAATGTATTCAGTATTTATTTTTGTGATATTACAAAATAATGTGTAATTTTAACTTACATCGCGGGTGACCAAATTGAACTATAAAAAAAGTAAAATATTTGGTATACACCATTAGTTAAATAGAAGTATGTAAATGAATAACTGTTTTTAAGATATAATTTGTCGAATTACTCATTGCGATCTAAACTACTGTAAAAATACGTATGTACAATACATTTGTTGGATTCAATCTTTTTTTCCGGTGTCTTGCGGTTTATTACTGTTCGTTGGCTACTAATTTTTAACATTTACATCTTACGTTACAATAAGTTCATCTCAAACTGCTATGTAACATTTTATGTTTAAGAAACAATTAAAAAATATAAAAGTATGTCATGAATTCTATATCTATTTAAATTCAAACCTTCATGTCTAGAGCCAAATAAAAGCATTAGTTTGTAAATCGTGTCACTGTATTCACTGTTATCCTGCCAATTGAGCCAATGTGTTATGTGAAAATATAAAGTATAAACCTTTACGAATAGTTTTGTGCTACTGTGGCATGTCGTTTTAGATCTGAAAAATAGATACGGAAATTTTTGGAAATGCAATTATAACTCAATTATATCAAAAAACTTATTTTCAGTTACATATGTGTTGCGAGTTGCGATTGAGTCTACAGTATTGTTTAGTTTATATATATATGTATATATACATATATACATATATGCATAAAGTTTTAAATGGAACCACTACGAATCCTGTATACTATTAGGCTTATAGACAAGAAGGGCGCTTGTAAAAATAGTATTTTATGTTCTATGTTATCTAATTAAGTATATAGTAAAAAGTAACATTACAAACTAGAAACTTAGTAATAAATACTTATATATATATATATATATATATATATATATATATATATATATATATATATATATATATATATATATATA
>PNEQ01122627.1:0-15921 GCA_003012365.1 Medauroidea extradentata
TATTGGCAGTGGTGAGTGATGGATGGCTGTAGGAGATAAACGAATAAATGCTGCTGTGAACCGAAGTTACGTCTTAAGAGTAACAACTCTGAACCTGGCTACTACCTCATCCCTTTCCTGGCCACCGCTCGACAGGGAAGCCTGCTCCAGCGCCGTGTAAGGGCAGAACATACGCCCTTACCCAGTGCCGGACACAACAGTCAGTAAGGCCGGTATTCCCATGATGCCATTCGTATTTCACTTGCTAAACGTCATCTTTCTTTAACCTATACAACACACACAAGACGGGATAGTTATAAAAAAAACGTATTTTTTTTAAATGTAATCCAAGTATTCATCTGAAAATTCTAGTAAAGCATAGTTTCCTTGTCTCGCAATAGTTATCTCATTATTTTACAAAAATAGTCTTTGGTAATATCCATACAGTAAGAATACAATACTCAAGCTCTGATCCTATTGGCTAAGCTTAGTAAGTAAACCCACTAATTTTTGACACCAATGCTTACTTCTTAAGAGTGGGTGGTAGATAAATAAACGCTGAAAATATAAATTTATTTCTACGCTTATTTCGAAGCCATTATGGATAAAATACTCAATGACAATCCTAGATAATGGTATTTGGCAACTTTATGAGTAAATATTTATCCAGAATTACTAACTCGTTACGTGTGATCTCTTACGCCGCAGTTAAATGCACGAGGTTCCGGCGTCAGAGATTGTGTCTCAGAAGTTCGTAACACTGGAAACTATTTTGTTTAAAACGTTGGCTAAAACTATTGTCTAGCATAGCTATTGCTAAATTTTCGCAAATTGGCTTCAAGAAACCTACGCCATAGATTAATGCTTTTAGCGTTGAATTATGTACCACGCCCTCTTAAGTCTATTTCTTATTGTTTAAGTTGTTAATTGTGTTGAGGACTTTAGCGGAGAGGAGAAGAAGTAAGACGATGAGAAACGGCGCATTGAGACATTAAGGGTGATGTTGAGGAGGGTGGCACAAATTGGAAGCGACCTGCGGGACACTAGCTGCTCGCCTGGCTAATTACTGTCACCGCGGACAAGTGGTAATGATGGCGATGATGACACGCGGAGATGACTATCAGCGGCGAGGGTCTCGAGATTTAATGTGTTTTTGATGGGCATTTCCTTGCCGCACGGACTGTTAACCAGGCCTCGACGGGAGTCCCCCTGTGCATCCCACGGACGGCGTAATTGGTGCCGAACACACGTGTTCTTCACACGCCACTCCTCCTCCACACCCCTGGTAGGTGACATTCGTCCCTTCGCGTAGTCACTGCTTTCTTCGTCACGTCATTGTGCCATTACTCAGCATCTTAACTGCATGCCGCGTTACAGGCTCAGATGTGACATAACTTTGAAGCGTGTATGAAACGAAAACGAGTCAAGCCCTCTACTATAAAGGGTAAGATTCTCGCCCATCCATCATGGAACTCTAAGAGGTGACCAAATAATTATATTGGTAGAAAGTCTGTAACAAAGTTCAGTGCACTATATATGGTTTGAAGTATGTCAATCTAAATAGAACATTTTCAGCTATGTTGGAGGATTTCGAAAAAGTGGTTTTAATGTGCATACTGTCTTTAGAAAATGTCCTCGCCTCATGGCACATGGACGGCGTTGAAACGTATCACACGTATTATTTTGTACGTGACATCGCTTTATTTATTCATATTACGTACATATACTAAGTAGAATACACATTTGAAACTAATACTTTTATGTTTTTAAAAATTCAGCGCGCTTGTTAGGAAAATGATTTTCGGGTCTCACTCAATGACTTAAAACCGATTTCGGGTCTCACGCAATGACTTAAAACCGCTTTTCCTGCATGGTTCTGCTGTCATAACTGGAAGTCTAGCAGAAATTTTATAAGTCTGTTGGATTCTGTGTAACGATATTGCTAATATTTATTTAGCAGTAAATGTCTGTGTTTTGTGACAAGTATGAAAAAAAAAATTATTGAAACAACAGGACAACTGAACTTATGACAAAGTAGGTACATAAAACCAAAGCCCATAACCCACACATCCTTATAATAAACTTTCACAGCAACAAGCCTACAAAGATCACTATAATTTCTTTATCTGACAATATTGCGCCCTCATTTTTTTTGTATGAAGGTACCGAAATGACATATTGCGATGTCTTGAAATGTTCAGCTTGCAAGGTTGACAGCCTGATTCTGAGCACTTCAGCCGAACATGGTCGTTGCCTATGCTATTGTTACAGGCCTGGACAACGTAGTTTGAGAATTGTTCCTAACGGCGTAGTTCCGAGAATAGCTGCTAGAGCATATGTTTCTCCGTACTTTGTAGTAAACTAGCATGAGCAATACAAGAAAACACATCAAACACATCTTGGTATGCCAACTTATTCATGAAACTTCAAAATAATTCCACATCGAAACGTATTTTAATTGAAGCATTTAAAAGGGTAACTATTTGAAGAAAGGAATTAAAAACAATTTTTAAAAAGCTATCTCAAGCAGACCATAGAATGAGGAGTGCGAAGAAGAGTAAACAATCGCCTAACAGTGATAAAAGTAGAGATGTGAGACATCTAGTGGGCAGGGCGCGAACCTCAGTCCAGCCCACACATTGAAGCTGGAGAAAGCCTTCTGCGTCCCGGCCTTGACAGTAGTGTATAGTCAGTCCTCAATAAACTGAACACTCAGCAGAACACGTAATGAATTAAAATATACTTTATTGGGCCAATAGATGTGAACTTTTGAGTGTGTTGAAACGTTTATACTAGATTTTAGTTACACGGAAGTTTCCATATTAAAAATATAAAGGGTGGCTGCAAAACGGCCGAAAGAAAACTTCACGGTAGGATGACGTGTATATATATATATATATATATATATATATATATATATATATATATTCGTTCACAGTCGGGATGAAGAACGAGCGGAATATACTGCAATCAAACCAGCAACATTTTCAAAGAGCGTCATCCGTGGTAGTCGCACAAGGCGCAGTTCTGTCGTACCAAGGTAATCAACATCACAAGATATTGTACGAGATAACCTCGACATCAAGCTGTCTTCATAAAAACTGAAATTACATTTCCCCGACGAGAAATTAAGAAGGTACGTTTCCTGCTCGCTTATATTTCTTTTCCTTTCTTTACGTCCCGCATTTCCTGAAAAGGCGCTGGCGAGGCGACCCGCGTAACCCCCTCTGTCAAGGCCAAGTCCGACTTGTTACAAGACCAGATGCAGGTGCGCGCTTGTCTCTAATTCGATGCAAATTAAATATAACCGCGCCGCGCCGGGGATAAAAAAAAAAAGGAGAAATTTCAGCCGTAAAGTCGGAGGTGAAGGCAATTTATCTACACGGTGTTATATTGTAGTCAGAAACCGGTTCTCGCGCGATGGGTTCTGGTGGAGGTGGGGAAAGTGACGGGTAGGGGGGATAGCAGGAAAGTAGTGGCGTGCATAGGGGCAGTTGATGTGGCGAGGGGACTCCCATCTTCAGTGACGTGTTGTGGCACTACCTTCTAGGCAGGGGCGTCATTTCAGGTTTTTCCAGGGTGGGGGGGGGGGCAAGATTTTGTTTTCTGACGACAGTGACCTTGTTTTATCTTTTTTATTAATTAAGCATGTATAAATTAGATACTTTAATAATAAAACTTCAGTTTTATGTCCTTAAGTTAGCATTATTTACATTTAAAAATACAAAAAATATATTTACACACAAAAATTCCAAATCCAGGGGGGGCATTTGCCCCCCCCCTGTAGCCCCAAATGACGCCCCTGCTTCTAGGTTCGTCTGGAATTTCATTTTTTCCTTCTGTAAGTACAAATGCAATGCTACAAACGTACGATACAAGAACAACCTTTGTAGATTTACAAGAAATGATTTTGGCAACTGGGTTTCGAAGGAGTTTCCCTGTTAAGGAGTCTTCGCCGGTGTCAACTGTGACGCGTGGGAACAGCGTTAATGATAAGAGCCAGTGTCCCACGCTTGACAAGAAGCATATCGTTTCTATTCGCAGCGCGCCAAACTGGAGTGCAAGGTTTTCGCTGTAGTCTTTTTCCTACGGGACTTTAAGCATTGACCGCAACATTTTATTTTTTAATAGAATTAAGTAAAGACCAACGCATGTCTCTCGATTTGCACTTTACGAATTCAGGCAATATTTTCGGAGTTACAGCACTCTATAAAAAAAAACCAGTTTTTAGCCATTTTGAGAAGCCAGAAAATCATGTTTCTAACAATCGTGCTGAATTTTTTAAAACATGGAAGCATAGATTCAAGTGATAAGCATAATATGAATAAGTTAAGCGGCTTCGCGTAAAAAAGAATACGCGTCACACGCTGTAACCACAGACGTGAAATGACGTGGTGTTTCCGCCATGTTGCTGGCCAGGGAAGCCATTTTGCTGGCGTGTGTGACTGAGTTCGCCTTCCTGCCGACTATTTCACTTCTGTATTCCTAAATATTCTGTGCTGTAACGCTGTCCAAGCGCCAGTCGAGGACTCCTCTTAACAGCAGGCGCTAGATGCCGCGTTTGAGGTACCTAGGCAGACGATAAGAACTATACTGGCCCGTACCTCAACAACCGTGTGGCCGTGTACTGTAGGTAAACAGATTTCCGGTATAGTCACATATGTAACATTTTTCTTCTTACAATTCCAAAAAAGCGAAAAATAACAAAATTCAATAAGGTGGCTGAAACCGTGCCGTAATAGGGCGTGGTAGATAAATAACCACTGAATTCTTCAATTGGCATGCACACTTTTTGAAAGTCAATATAAGAAACTACCAAACAGCAATCCTTGATTATTATACAGTATTTGCTAAATTTATGAACAATTTATGAACAAGCATTTATCCAGAATGATGCATTTGTTAAGCGTCATCTCTTGCGCAGCAATTAAATGTACGAGATTTCTGTGTCAGAGATTGTTCTTCAGATGTTATACGTTAATCGAGAAAAATATTTGTACAGAAAGTTGGCAAAAACTATTGTCTAGATTAAATTTTTGCAAATTGGCTTCTAGAAACCTACAATTCTGAACGGGTGCTTTCAGCGCTGAATATACGCTATACCTAGAGGCACGAGTATTTCACGTATTCATTTGGCACTAGCCTAGACTTCTCAGTTATACATGTGTACCGGCTGAAGCCGAATATTCATTGGCTTCTAACAGTACAAACGTGTAGCACGTGATAGCTCCACGACTTGTTTCCTTATTTATAACTGGCTTGCAGTCGTCAAATGTGTGTTTCAGCCGCTCTCGTCTAATCACAGAAGGATGAATGAAGTATACGTTATACTGATGTTCAACCTGGCCTTGAATCAATACGCGAAATAATCGTAGCTCTAGCTATACCTAGAGATGATGGTAGCCTATATCGCGAAAATGTCTTGTGTCAACATACCCTTGAAAACACTGTAGTTTATTGCAACACATATGATTTGATGATGTACGTCTGACACAACGTATCTGTCTCCAGACCAATAACAGGCATCAAATATATTTCAATATCTGGATTTTCATTGGCTCAGTCAAACAGAGTAACAGCTCCAAATACAACTTACGGCCAGTAATCTTCTGGTAAGATGAACGCATGTTGAAATCCAGCAAGCGGCCAAGTTTTCCCACGATGTACCATCATGTCTAGCTATACTTGGTCGCCGGATTTTTGCATGTGGGAGTGGTGCAGGGCGATGTCGCTGGTCGGCGGGCTTCGTCGTGGATATCCTGCTCCTCAACCCCCTCTACCTAAGTACTTTCTAATCCACCACATCACCATTGTAGCGCCTCATTCCATGCCATCGTTACGGGCAAAGCAGATGTCTACAGGCGCCCAATTGTAAGTCTGCATCCTTAGTGCGATACATTGACACTCGGATATCTTCCTCACATATGATAATTTTTTCAAGGTAAATTCAGACAACTGGTACATTATTTATGATCTTTGAAATAACTGTGCAATGGGAGTGCATGACTGTATTTATTTGCTTGGACACACTCCATTGCGAAATAAATGACTGTCAAAAGAAAACTAAAAATAAGGCAAAGAAACATAAATACGCTGAGTATGTTTTAGTCAACAGGATACATACACAACATAAAATTCCAAAAATGGAATCGGGTCGAATGTTGAATAAAGCATACTCAGCTTATTTATGTTAGTTTGTCCTATTTTTAGTTTTCTTTTGACAGCCATTTACTTCGCAATGGAGTATGTCCAAGCAAATAAATACAGTGATACATTCTTGCTTATTACCGACTTTGAAAAGTAGAGTGCGTGACAGTGTTTACACCCTAAACGCAGTATGGGACAGTTACCATACTACCGCCATGTAAATATGCAAACGTTTACAGTTGTTACAATACAAGTCTGGTAACTTCAGTTACATTTGACTGTTTTATAAAAAGTTTGGTTTGCTACCCTTGATGTCTGGGAAACAATTCTACTTTCTTAGCGCTCCTATACACACGTGTGATAAATTTAAAAACTATTTTTTAGAGTGTGTGATTGGGTGATATACGTCTGACAAAACGTAGCCGTCTACAGACCACTAACAGGCTTCAAATATTACAATAGCGGGATTCTTATTGGCTTAGTCAAATAGGGTAACAACTCCACGTACAAGCGAAGGCTAGTAATCTTTTGGTAAACTGAATGTACGTTGGAACCCAGCTAACAGTCAAGTATTCCCGGGATATACCATCATTAGAGCCGTGAACTTTCGCGAAAATAGTTTTGCCCCACTTTGTTTCGGTGCTTACGTGCTTATCTGCTGCTTTGCTTCGTTGTTATTGGCAGTGTGTCTTTTTGAAGCGACGTATCATATTTGACTGTGCCAATCACAATAAGGTTACTGCAACGCCACACTGTTTGAATTTTAGCTTGTGTCGAAAATAAAACGCAAAATGTTTCAGGTCCCATAGTTGTTTCCACTGACGGGTGCACATTTTCATTGCTGGTAAATGTCATTTGAGGAACTAAACCCAGTATTTTATTTTCGTGCAGCGATGAATTAGTTAATTAGATGAACTTAAGAAACTACGAGCTCCTAGAAGACCACTATCACGTACGTTCGCTCGTCTCTTTTTCCTACCTGCCATCACTGCTCCAAAAATAAGACAATCTGTGACGATGTAGTAATGCAATAAGATGCACAAATCTACCATTTCTGGATTGTCAAACCTTGATTTTCTATAATAAGCGAGGGGAAAAAGTTATGTCGAAAATTGTTAAAATTCACTGCTTTGGCGCACCAACTCCGTTAACTGCTATGATGAGACGCGAGTTCTCTAGCAACTGCGCCAGCCACGGTCAGTATTAGTGTAAAGAAATGTGTTCAACTGTTCACATTACCAGGCCAGTAACTACCTAAAGGCTGTCAACTAATCACTCCTAAAGACTTGTTCTTTTATCCTTTCGACCAATTTGTGTCTTTCCTCAGCTTGTTAGTATTATTATAAAAAGTGTAAGTAATAAACACAACGCATGTATTTTACTGTACAATTAATTTAACGTCTTAAGTCACAATAAACTACATTTTATTACTATTCCTGATAATATAGTTTTCAAAAGTGCTCACTTTACACAGAACAGCCTATAACTAGAGATGATGGCATACCGGGAAAAAGTTTTGTTCCAACATACCCTTGAAAACGCTGTAGTTCCTGCAACATCGGTGGTATACTTCTGACACAACGTAGATGTCTGAAGGCATCAAATATTACAATATCGGGATTCTTATTGGCTCAGTCAAATAGCTCCAGTTACGAGCTAAAGCCTGTAATGTTCTGGTAAGCTGAACGTGCGTATAAATCCAGCAAACAGTCAAGTTTTTCCCGAGATAAACCATCATCTCTACCTATTACCTGTTATCCTTAGTATATTCATCTACATACGACGCGCTGCTAAACTAGGAAACTCTATGTCGGTGGTTTTCAACGCCAGACCCTAGCGTCAATAACTAGGGAACGGAAGTTTTCGCGAAAATATGTCTGCGCCAATACGTTTCAAAACCTTTGCGAGCGTATCTTCAGCTCTACTTCATGACTATTGGTCCTGTGAAGTTGTGCAGCGTGGTCTTTCATTTGACCGAGCCAATCATAACAAGGTTAACTGCGTCACCACATGTATGTGATTTGTAGATAGAACTCCAATACGCTGGGAGTTAAAACATCCAATCACCAGAGCTACGATTTTGTCGCGAAAACATTTTGCAATGTATTGTTTCAATGCCTTATGTGCAAATCGGCAGCTGTGCTTCATGGTTATTAGCAGTGTGTATTTGTCCAAACACGTCTCTCATTTGACTGCATCAATCAGAACACCATCATACGACTGTGGTTTGCTGGTAGAACCCCAATACAAATGACAGTTAAAACATCCACACACGGAACGTGAAGCACAGTTGCAGGTGTGCATATTAGGCAGTGAAACTAAGTGATGCAAAAATATGTTTGAGGAAACTTCCTGTCTCTATTACCTCCATAAGTACAGCGTTATATCTAGGAGCCGGAAAATTTCTCGGATTAAATGATCTTCATGTTAGAATCTATTGTCGTACGTACATTCAAGCCCCGTATATTCATTCATTGCTCGCTGTTCCACTGATAGCAGCTAGTGGACAAATGGTCCGGGCTTGAATACACACAGGGCAGTACATTCTAGCACGCAGGTCATTCAATCCGCGAAATTTTCCGGCCCCTAGTTATATCACATCTGTCCACCGTTTCTACGAATCTATCAACAGAAACTGTTTCATGGGTTTAGTTATAATTAGAGACAGGAAAAGTTGGCTAATTCACTGACATGCATGCTAGCTTTCAAGAATATCTGCGACCTGAGTCAGGTAGCAGCTGTCCGTTGGCTGCTCTCTGACATAGTGATACCTTTTAGCTAAGTCTGCATTTAGTTGCTTCTAGGCTCAGCTCATTCCAGGAAGTATCAAACTAGTATAGGACCAATTGATAGAGACAATCAAAAGTCGCGTTATTTTCTGACAACTGACTAGACTCCAAGTGACTATAGGCTCGTTCAACGTCTGCCGCTATGGCCGATATTGTCGTTACTTGCCGCGGAGAATGCTTACTCGGTAGGGATGCCAATCTCCCGAAAGACATAACACACGTATAGTCCATTGAAAAGTTACATTTGGAGTTACGTTTTTCAGAGGACGCAATTTTATTTTTTTTGATGTGTATGGGGGTCAGTGTAAAGCTAAAAACAAGTTTGTGGGGTCGCCACCCTTGTCCCACGGCCGCCATCTTGAAAATGGGGGTTGAAATGGTTTTTACGATATATCTCTTAAACTGTTTATTTGATAAAAAAAATTTGTGAACATTTTTTGTTGAAAATTAAATACTCTACAACTTTAGTCCAGTAACTTTTTGTCGTAGAACTATAAATAAAAAAGTTATAAGCGAAAATGTTCAGAAATTCGAGAAAAATTTTATATTTTTCGATGTAACTTTTTTTTTTTTTTTTTACATTTAACGAAAAAATGATATCAGACCATTTTTGTAGATCGTTTTTTGAGGAACAACTTTTGTAAACAAAATTTTTTCATTAAGTCAATAGCTAAGGTTTTACAGCGCTCCGAAGTGAGTACTATTTTTCAGTATACTTAACTATACCTATATTATACGTGTGTATTAATAATGTGTCATCAGGTATTGTTTTTTCTTTAATTTTTTTAATTATAAATTTTGCAATATTATTAAAAATTAATTATTGACTCTTTTTCACTCCATAACAGGATTTTACAATTATTGATTATTTTTAAAATAATTTTAAATCTGATGGCCGTTACCGAAAATACTGTTCAGGTAGAAAATACCCAAGTGACCATGAAAGAACAAAAGAACAGCTGCTGGTAGTGAGAAGAACAAATCTAACTTTATTATACTTCTTAAAACTGTATTCTCGGAAATGTGTTTCACTGTTGACCAAGCAGAATCAGATACAGACGCTCTTATCGTTCGCACTGCTCTTGCTGCATCTCCATTATTTAATACCGTTACTATTGTGGCTGAAGATATTGACATACTGATATTGCTCACAGCACCTGGTAGAAAACAAGCAAATGTATTTTTTTTTTTTAACCATCAAAAGGACGAACAGTAGAACAATTATATTGTGCGTCAGGTTTTATATATGGAGATGTCATTGCGGATAACTTGCTGTTTCTTCATGCTTTTTCAGGATGTGACACAACTTCAGCTCCTTACAATATCGGTAAAATGAAATTTGTGAAAACCCTGGAAAAACATTTAGAGTTTGCTAGTGGAACGGCTTTGTTTCTCAACAAGAGAGCTGACCCTGCTTTGCTCACTGTAATTGGTGAACGTTTTTTTATCTCTTTATACGGTGGTAATAAAGATGATAATTCTCTTGACAGCCTAAGATACAAACAATTCGCAAGGGCAGCGAAAAAAGTACAATTAACTTATCTTCACTTCCCCCAACACAAGACACAGCTCGCTTTCATACTTTCCGAGTCTACCATCAGGTCCAGTCGTGGCTTGGTAATTATAATGATCCTGAAGACTGGGGCTGGAAAAATGTGGAAAATTATTGATATGCCAGTGCAAAACTCTAAACCTCCAGCACCCCCTGAGCTTCTAAAATTGATCTTTTGCAAATGCAAAGGAAACTGTGGAGCGATGTGTGGATGTCGAAAAGCAGGGCTGAAATGTTCTGCAGTGTGCTTCCATGTTCTGGAGAGACTTGCAGCAACGTAATGGAACTCTCAGAATTAATAAATGAAAATGACTTTGATGATGAACCGCCGACATTAACACCCCTTCTTTCTCCAGTTCTCCCACTGATATTTAATTCAGAAAGCCGATCAGATGCTGAGCCGCAGCCTGGTCCATCGAAAAGAATGAGGACGGAGTAGTTCTAATTTAGAAAATCTCCGTGGATTATGCCTATTGGGGATACCACGGAAAAAAAAAACGCGCCTCCAGACTTTACCTCGTGGGTGGTGGGGAAAAGAGTCAATAATTAATTTATAATAATATAGCAAAATTTATAATTAAAAAAAGTATAACAACAAAGAAAATAAAAAAAACAATAACTGATGACACATTATTAATACACACGTGTAATATAGGTATAGTTAAGAATACTGAAAAATAGTACTCACTTCGGAGCGCTGTAAAACCTTAGCTATTGACTTAATGAAAAAATGTTGTTTATAAAAGTTGTTCCTTAAAAAACTATCTACAAAAATGGTCTAATATCATTTTTTCGTTAAATGTTAAAAAAAAGTTACATCGAAAAATATAAATTTTTTTCTCGAATTTCTGAACATTTTCGCTTATAACTTTTTTATTTATAGTTCTACGACAAACAGTTACTGGACTAAAGTTGTAGAGAATTTAATTTGCAACAAAAAATTTTAACTATTTTTTTTATCAAATAAATAGTTTAAGAGATATATCGTAAAAACCATTTCAACCACTATTTTCAAGATGGCGGCCGTGGGACAAGGGTGGCGACCCCACAAACTTGTTTTTAGCTTTACACTGACCCCCCCTACACATCAAAAAAATAAAATTGCGTCCTCTAAAAAACGCAAGGTAAGGCCTAAAAAATGTAACATTTCAATGGACTAGTATAAAAGTTCGTGGCCAATTGAATTGCAGATTAGGCTTTGTTATGTATAAGAAAGTAAAGTTTAGTCTGCTACCAAACGATAACGCGAATATTGCATGTCTCTACCAATTGAGAAAGCGAGCCGGACTAATAAATAGTTGCCTGAATTCTAGCCTGTACCGAAATGAAACTGCGGTTTTTTCAGGTCCGTAGTTCTAGTTAACGACGTGAAATATTCACATTATTATTTGGGAACACTCTAAACTTCACTAACTATACAGCTTTGACCACAATATGTGACGTCATTGGCTACCAGCCATCATGTGACGTCATTTACACTTTTAACGGCTTTACATGCGATTAGACACTCTACGGTTGAAATTATAATTATTTTTCCAAAAGCGTTCCTCTTTGGAAACCAACAAATTGTATGCTAATGGGAAAAGTCGAACGAGCGAACAACAGGTTCCAGTCTAGCCTGCAGACAGAATATAACGCGGAATTTACTGTTCTCTAGTTATAACAGGAACATTTCAAGTATATCAGTGGCCGAAAATTCCTTATATAACAGCATCTGAAACTGAAAATGAACGCGTACGTTTAGAGGTTAATTGCTAAACTAAAATTGTATACTCTAATCGATGGAACAAAAAATGGTACGTCAAATGTAACCGTTAGAGGGTGTGTATTGACTGGACACTGTAAAATTAAAGTGAATTTAACCTCACAAGCGTAACGTGACAGTCCCTAAGCTTGTGAGGGAGACATGCTTTCCAGTGGCGGCTCAAGGGTTGTCGACAGGGAGGGCACAAATTACTGAGAACTGTACACTCGTGTGAACACGCCGTCGTATACCAATGATAATGAAATATCTACTGGCTACTTATTGTGTTGCGAGCAGTCAGTAATAAGCGGCACATACATACCAGCGTGTCAGTGACTGTAGCATCAATTAGCACAACCATATACAGTTCTCTGCAACTTGTGCCCTCCCTGGCAACAACTCTAGAACCGCCACTGATGCTCTCCATTACGTATAGTGCAAAAATACAGTAGGCCTACACTACAGCAGTAAGTGTCGAGCATGATTCAGACGTATCACTTATCGTGCAGAGAAAATTACCAAAAATATTTGTTACACACACTATAGAAACTGGCTTGACGCTTATGCAGAGTGCAAGGCATGATGTAACAGATTGTTGTTGAACGTACCGTAATTTCGCCTTCAAAGATGTATAAACCGATATTAACGTACACGTTTACGTGACATTTGTGAAAACGAAAGGAACTGTACACTGTGCATCTATGTTAAATTATATGGGATTTAATATTGCATAGATCCAAATAACTGACACGCTTACAATAAAATGTAATTCATGATAATTGAAATATGTGTCATATCTGCAATTTAACCTTGAATTAAAGAGCGAGGTCGATAAATGTGCAGTGCTGTACTCTTAAGAGTGTTGTTGTACACAATTGTTCGAGAGTGTGTTACTCTGGAAGGTTTGTACGGCACGTAGCATCATCCAGACTTTTTAACCGCAACATTGGTAATGAGTACTGAATCCATGATTATATTTTCTTTTTCACGCCAAGCGGACATGACCAAGTTAATAACTTCTGAATACGTTTTGGTTGTGTTGCTACGTTTTATTTCATTAAAGGTTTAAGACAGTGTAAGCGGCACTTCTTGGAAGACGTACTTGGTTGTCTATCTAATGACAACTGTACAGCATTTTCCTTCACTGGTCATTAATTTTTTACTGCTACTTCTTTCCCGCTCGTCTTTCTACAGATGTTCTATCGTTCGTACGGAGGGAGTTTTATCGCAGGTAAAGTTTACTGTTCGATAGGTGCTAACGTTGTATTTATATTACCAACGTACTTGTGTTGTGATTCGTGTTTTACCAAGTGACTGGGCCAAGGCTTGGGACCTGAAGAATTCGGGTCTTCTTTCAACCACCAGACATAATTCAAACAACTACTGATGGTTAGCGTCACTTTCACAGCTGGCCCTTGGCTTATTTGATACCGCCTGGAGAACGATCAGCCAGTAATCAGTTATAGAAACAAATAAATGCAGGTCCAATTGCGTAGTCTTATAGTGTCAACAATAGAGCCAATGATTGTTTGAGAATAGAACTTTGCAACAGTTTGTTTCAGTGCCTTGTATGCATACCTGCAGATCTGCTTCACGGCCAGTGATTGGATGTTTATAACTCTCAGCGTGTAGGGTTCTGCCCGCAGATCACAGACGTGTGGTGTCGCAATAACTTAGTTCCTGTTGGCACAGTCAAATGAGGCACGCTCTTGCACTAACGTATTCTCTCAATAACCATGAATCAGAGTTGCATGTGTGCACGTAAGTCATTGAAACAAATTGTTGCGAATTTCTTTTCATCGAAAATCACTGGCTCTCGTCAACAAGTAAGCAATGGGCAGCTGCCATCTGATTGAGTATAAGTACGTTGCGATAAAACGAGCACTTTTGTAGACTATCTTGCCTGAAATGATAATTAAAAATATAATATTACTAGTGACACTGGTAAATCGCGGGAAAAGTAGATTGTCTTCTAGACTCCAACATGCTGTGTATAACACTGAAGGTTTTGCACCTATATACGCTATAGTTTATATGAAGCAATTATAACTGTACAGTTTCAATACAGAACGTGTGTGGTTCGCCAGAAAACTGTTCACACGTGTCACGATTGAGATACTACAATTTATTGGAGACTACGTTAAATATTCTCGCGATTTTCCGGTGTCTGTAATTATTTCTTCTGACAATAACTTTTGAATACGGTACAACCTATACACTTTGAGCGTTACGTAGGTTGCTTTATTAAAAAGTGACATAAATATATAAATTATGTGAAAAAATATTAAGTAACCAGGGTTTCAAAGTCCTTAGGCCTACTACATCCATAGGGCCGATGATTTTTAGTGAAAATATTTCTGCCCTACTTTGTTTCAATGCCTTACGTGGACATCTGCAGCTGTGCTTTACGGTCATTGGCAGCGTGCCTTTGTGCAGAGTAGTCTTTCATTTGACTCAGCCAATCAGAATGTAGGTGTTACGTTACTGCACATTTGCGATTTGTGGGTAGACCCACAGGACGCACGAGACTTTCAATCACTGAAGCGGAGTTGCAGATGTACACGTAAGGCAATGAAACAAAGTAGGGCAGAAATATTTTCACCAAAAATCATCATCTCTTATATATATCCTGAACCACCCACACACATATTCTTGGAGACTAACTTATCGGCAAATAACCCGCGAATATTTCTGCTCTCTAGCCACAGTTAAACGATATATAATCGTCTGCAAAGACTTGAAAATGTGTCAAATAAAAATTTGAAGTTTTTACGAAAATATTTTTTTAAACTCTACTTCGTGATTATTGGCAGTCTGAAGTTGTGCAGAAACGTCCCGCATTCGACTGCGCCAATCAGGACCACGTTACTGCGACACCACTCGTCTGTGATTAGCTGGTAGAACCCCGGGACACTGAGAGTTAAAAAACTAGCCAATCACAGACTACGAAGCAGAGCTGCAGGCAAGCAAGTAAGTCATTTAAACATATTAGTGAGAGGTGCGTGAATTTCGCATGTTAATCTGGCAGCAGGGTATATTTCTCAGTCCTATACCCGCTATGGCCAAAATACAGCATCCACTGGCTTCCAACTGTACAAGCAGGTAGCACGTGATAGCGCTGTGAATTATTTACTTGCTTTAGTCAAATGTGTGCCGAGACAACCGTCCTCCAATCACAGAAGCTACAGTCAAGTATATATTGAATTGGCGTTCAACCTGACCTACAATATATCAGCGAAATTTACGTACCTCTAATAGTAGTGCAAACAATATATATTTTTATAAAACTTTCAGACTACAAATAATTTTCGTACTAGTGTGCTAGAATATTTTACAAACAATTTTGCCACAAAAGATTATAGCTCTATTTCATTCGTCCTGATATATCGGTAGAAATCAAATCGATAATAATAACTACACCACGAGTATTTCGTGTATGATTCTAGTTCATGTATAAGGTCAAGAACGTTTATATCAACGTCACGCCTGTAATTAGACGACAGTTGTTATGACTAGAGCCCCGGAAATTTCGCGGATTCAACTGAGGAGAGGTTGGATTTCTAAGTCATGTACACGTTGGAAACTATTTCGATTGGGTCATTGTTTATTAAACGTGACCTTGCGGACTCCGTACCAATGACGGACATGAGTAAAAACGCTCACGGACTCCTGCGCTACATCGTCAAATGTTCAAATGCTCACTCACTGGA